>VXBD01008091.1:17277-76014 GCA_013399975.1 Indicator maculatus | reverse complement strand
GCTGCCGCCGTGGCCGCTCCCTGCTCTCTGTCGGCAGCGGGAGCCCTACGCCTCCGGCAGGTGCTGTCACGGCTCACCCTAGGCCGCCAGGACGTGTCGGAGGCGTCGGGGTTGGTGAACCGGGTCATCTTAAAGCTGACCGAGGCCATCCGCAGCCAGGGCGGCAACTTCAGCTCCATCGAGCAGCTGGGTGCCGGCAGCTACTACGAGCACGTCAAGGTAGGTTGCAGGGTCGCCGAGCGAGGGTCGGACCGGGTTCCGGGCTGCTGCGTTGGTGGCGGCAGGTGGAGCCTGGCAGCCCCGCCGGCTTCGCGGGGCTCCTGTCCTGCCACACCAGCTGCCAGCCAGCCCTTCCCTACGAGGAAAGCCGTTCCCGGTCGCTGCGTTAATTGCCGGCAGTCCTTTAGGGAATCGCTGCGTGAGTGCCAGAAGGGACGCGCGGTCAGGAAGCGCCGCTGCCCGAGCGGGACTGGCGGTAAAGCCGCAGCAAGCCTCTGCCGGGCACGCCGTAAGCCCAGTGCCAGGGGAGGGCCAGTGGGGGTGGCAGTGCACTGCCCGTTTCTAGCTCCTAGGCTTCCCCCAAAGCAGGCGCAGTAGCAGTACCTTCATTTCTCTGGTGGCAGCTCCAGCTGAAAGAAAGTCAGACGTGGGGACAACTGAAACGAAACCCCAAACAACAAACTCCTCAAAACCAAACCCATTTTCAGACACAGCACTGATTTGCTTCGGGTGATCCTTGCTCTAGCAGGGGGGCTGGATCATCTTCAGAGGTCCCTCCCATTTTGTCATTCTGTGGTGCAATTTTTCTTCCTCACAGCTGATTATTATGTGCAGAAGGATGACTAATATCTGTATTCTTTACTAAGAACAGCTCCAGAGCCATAAAACTCTTAAAAATTAATAGGTTGTAAAGCTGAGAAGTGAACTGCTATCAGTAAATTGCTCTTCTCCACTCGAGCACACAGCCATCTTTCAATACAGATCCACAAGGATAAAACCATCATGAGTCCAAAAGCCTAAAGAGAATAAAGCCCAAGCTGCAGGCTGACTGTTGTGTTCTTGTACTCTGCAGATATCTGAACCAACTGAGTTTGACATCATGCTCGTCATACCTATAGAGAGGCTTCAGCTGGAGGCCAGTGATGACACTGGAGCCTTTTACTACCTAAAGTTCAAAAGAAGCCCTAAAGAAAAGTCTTTCACCAGGTTTTTAGATGAAGATGAAAAATTATCAGCCTCCAAAATGCTTGATGCATTAAGAGAAATTATTAAACGAGAAGTTAGAAGCATCCCAGGTAAGTCCTGGCTGAGCAAGCTTCACCCAGCAGTGCTAACAGTGCAGCTCTTGCCTTGTTCAGAAACTGATCTCTCCTGCCAGCTCTCTGTGGCAAAGGAGCTGTAAGCGGAGGCCCTCCTGCGCCTGTCTCGAGCTTGCTCTTGTGCTGAGAGCCACCACACAGAAATGGGAGCTGAGCATAGGATGTGATGAACCCTTTGCTCCTCTCCCTATGTGGAAGTAAGGAATCTGAAGAGGTCTGGCCCATGCCTGGTGCCTGCTGCTCAGTCTGTGTGTTTGGAATCTTTCAGCTGTGTACAAAGAGCCAAGCGCTGAGCTGGGAGTCAGAGGAAGAGCTTTCATTTGTACCTACGGCTGTTGTAGTGACTCAGTGTTTGATGTCAGGCTGTACAGAAATCAGCTTTTAGGCTGCTCCTCTTCTCCTAAGCCCCCAGAAACCTTGAGGTCCAGTCTTCTTTGGTCTCCTTGTCTCTAAGGAGTGAAGCAGGTGGCTGCAGAGCATCAGTGTAACTCTGCCCCTGCAGCCACAGAACATCAAGCAAAGAGCAGTTCCAGAAGAGCTTCCTGTTTCAGACAGCTCCTCCAGAGGCCTTCCTCCTGTTTTATTTAAAATCCACAGCCTGGAGGTAGAGAGGCAGTGACTGAGCTTAGGGATGTACTCTTGATTATTTTTAAATTCCCCTAAAATAAAAACTCCAACAAAAAGTTTCTAATGTGTAAATGTAGAAACAAATCATTTTCTTTTGTGTTGTTAGATGCGGATGTAACTGTGAAAAGGAAGAAGCCTGGAAGCCCTGCAATAACTATTTTGATCAGAAATCCTCCAGCAGACATCTCAGTGGACATCATCTTGACTTTGAAAGTTAATCAGAGTTGGCCATCCAGCACAGAGGAAGGCCTCAAAATCGAGCAGTGGCTGGGAAGGAAAGTCAGGAGAGACTACAGACTTAAACCACTTTATTTAGTAGCCAAACAAAACAAAAAAGAGAAGGTTCAAAGAGGTATGTTGAATACAGGCAGCTTATGGAGTAGCTTCTCTAATAACAAGGGCTGTAAAGAGGGGAGCCAGAGTCTGTTCAGAATTGTGCCTTCCAGGTACAGATCTAGGGGGGATTTAATCTACAGACTTAGAGGGGATTTAATAAATGTCTATCAATAGTTGAGGGCTGGGTGTCAGGAGGGAGGGGACAGCCTCTGCTCACTTGTTCTCTGTGATAGGTCAAGAGGCAATGGATGTAAGCTGCAGTACAGGAGGTTCCACCTCAACACAAGGGGGAAGTTCTTTACTGTAAGGGTCCCAGAGCCCTGGCGTAGTCTGCCCAGAGAGGTTGTGGAGTCTCCTTGTGTGGAGCCTTTGCAGCCCTGTCTGGATGTGTTCCTGTGTGACCTGTGCTGGATTCTCTGCTCCTGCTCTGGCAGGGGGCTTGAACTTGATGATCTCTTTGGGTGCCTTCCAACCCCTGACATCCTGTGATCTATACATACCCTGGGTATGTCCAGATTAAAGGTGTGTGAAATCCCTCTTAAAGACATCAGATTTGTGGCAGGGCTTGCCCTGTACTTAAACCTAAAGACCAAACTGCTCTGCCAGTCATACACTGCCAGGTATACACTGATTATTGGAACAGGCTGCCCAGGGGGGTTATGGAGTCTCCCTTTCTGGAGATATTCAAACTGCACCTGGATGTGTTCCTGTGTGAGCTGCTCTAGGTGCTCCTGCCCTGGTAGGGGGGTTGGACTGGATGAGCTTTGGAGGTCCCTTCCAGGCCCTGGCATTTTGTGACTCTGTGTGACCACTCCTGAGTCTGACATCTATGAGGTCAGACACATGGATAGGAAGTTCTCCTGTGCTGAACTTTAACAGCCACATTCACTCTTTGATTTCTAAGAGAAAAAGAGATTTTCAAAAAGGCAGGGAAACAGCCCTGTAGGTAAGACTGCATACATAGGTTAGATACTTCTGGAAGAAGAAAACTCTGTACTTCTCTAGCAAGATGCACTATTTCTCACTGAGCTCTGCTCTGGATACTACAGGCATTCCTTTTTGCTCCAGAGCACTGTCACACCAAGCTCTTAATGTGTAGAAATACCACAGCTCCTCATGGTGTTATGAGAAATGAAGATGTAATCAAACAGAGCTCAGGCAAACTAAATTAGTTCTGGGTTTTTTTTTTCTTTTTCTTCTCAGCAAACCTAATAACAGCAAAGAAATTGTTCCTGCTCTGCTGGGCTGCCTCTTCCTGGGAAAGCTCAATGCAAAGAGCAGCAACCAAACAGGCAAGGGAAACAGGTGTGGATTACCTAAGGAGACCAGAAGTTGTTGGTGGTTTAAAAACAGAGGCTTTGTCAATCCTTGCTTGTAGAAACAGGTGGCTGAAGCCCCATCCTTGGAGGCATTTCAAAGAGGCAGAAACGTGGTGCTGAGGGACATGGTTTGGCACCAGCCTTGGTAGAGTCAGAGAACAGTTGGACGTGATGCTCTTGAAGGCCTTTTCCAACCAAACCTACTCTATGACTGTACAAGCAGCATCACAGAAAGAAACTGAAACCAATGGTGAAGATTTTTTAATTTAAGCCCAGAATGATGAGGTAGCAAGGCAGGTGAGGCAGGAATGCCAAGGAAGGAAATCCAAGGCAGTAAACTGCTGTGAGCAGTTTCATTCCCATAATCCTGTTCAACAAATGCAGCAATGTCTAGACTTAAGATGTTAAAGCAAATCCAAACAGCCTTACCTAGACCTTAAAGCATCCAACAACTTCATTCTGTCCTCTGTTAGGAACATTCCAGTTGTATTTGGGTAGGCAGC
This sequence comes from Indicator maculatus, assembly GCA_013399975.1. Classification (NCBI taxonomy): domain Eukaryota; kingdom Metazoa; phylum Chordata; class Aves; order Piciformes; family Indicatoridae; genus Indicator; species Indicator maculatus. The sequence continues at coordinate 71,910 of VXBD01008091.1, read as the reverse complement.
TGAGGCAGAGCTAACCAATGGAAGCCACTGAGTTAGGCTTCATTTGTGTTGGTTCCAGACACTTAACTGCTCTGTAACAATTTACCAACCTTCTACTCAACTCCAGGAAATTACTGGCGACTCTCTTTCTCCCACATTGAGAAGGCCATGATGAACAACCATGGCAACACAAAGACTTGTTGTGAATCTGATGGAGTAAAGTGCTGCAGGTCAGTGTTCCACATCACTATTTTCCTTTAAGCTTGGGTGAGGCCAAGCACTGCACAGGACTGCTGCAGGTGCACATTTCAGAGTGTTAAACACAGAGAGCTCTCTGCCTGTTTGCTGATGATAGCAACCTAGGATCTGGAGTGCTGCCCTTCAGAGAGGCCTGGGCAGGCTGGAGAGTTGGGCAGAGGAGAAGATGGTCAAGTTCAACAAGGGCAAGTGTAGAGTCCTGGAGCTGGGAGGTTATCACCCCCTGCACCAGTACAGCTGAGGGGTTGATCTGCTTTAAAGCAGCTCTGCAGAGCACCCAGAAGTACTGGTGAATAGCAAGTTCACCATGAGCCAGCAACATGCCCTCATAGTCCAGAAGGCCACTGGGCTCCTGGGGTACATTAAGAGCGTGGCCAGCAGGTAGAGAGACATTCTTCCCCTCCCTCTATTCTGCACTGGTGAGGCCACACCTTGAGCACTGGATTCAGTTTTGGGTCACTCACTATAAAAAAAGACAGTGAGGAGCTGGGGAGTGTCCATAGAAGGGCAATGAAGCTGGTGAAGGGTCTGGAGAACAGGGCTGGTGGGGAATGGCAGAGGGAAGTGGGGGTGTTTAGCCTGGAGGATGCTGAGAGGAGACCTCACTCTACTTCTCCCTGAAAGGAGGATGGAGCAAGATGGGGGTCTTATCCCTAGTATTGAGAGAAAGAATGAGAGCAAATGGCTTCAAGGTGTGCCAGGGGAAATGGAGGTTGAATATTAAGAGAAACTTCTTCCCTCAAAGGGTTCTCAAGGACTGGAACAGCCTCCTAAGGGAGGTGGTTGAATCCCCGTCCGTGGAGCTGTTTACAAGACAGAGATGTGGTGCTGAGGGCCATGGTTTGGCACCAGCCTTGGCAGAGTTAGAGAATGGTTGGACTCAATCACCTTGAAGATTTTTCCAACCAAAGATTCTATGCTTCCTGAAAATGATAATTCAATTAGCATAAGAGCATCCTGGGCTGCATCCAAAGCAGCACTGCCAGCAGAGCCAGAGAGGTGATTCTGACACTTTGCTCTGCTCTGCTGAGACCTCACCTAGAGTACTGTGTACAGCCCTCAATAAAGGAAGGACATGGAGCTGATGGAGAGGGTCCAGAGGAGAGCCATGAAAACGGTCAGGGGGGTTGAGCAGCTCTGCTAGGAGGACAGGCTGAGGGAGCTGAGGGTGTTCAGCCTGGAGAAGAGGAGGCTCCAGGGACACCTAAGAGCAGCCTGCCAGGACCTGAAGGGGCTCCAAGAAGACTGCAGAGAAACTGTTGGGGATGTCCCTGCTGACTGCAGAGCACTTGGACTGGATGAGCTTTGGAGATCCCTTCTGGCCCAGACCATTATTTTATGATTCTGCTGCTATCATCAACAATGTGCACTTAAACATGTAAAACAGATTTAGAACGATGTAGGAGGTACCTAATAAATTCTTATTTCTGTAACAGGAAAGCTTGTCTTAAGCTTCTGAAGGAGCTTCTAGAGAAACTTAAACTGAAATATCCAGAAAGGCTGGAAAAAATCTGTTCCTATTACGTCAAAACTGCTTTTTTCCACTCGTGTGTCATGTGGCCGAAGGACACACACTGGCCTGTGGGAGGCTTGGAGCACTGCTTTCAGAGGTCCCTGAAACATTTTATGGATTGCTTGGAAAGGTCTCACCTGCCACACTTTTTTGTTCCCCAATACAACTTGCTTGGCCCAGAGGATAAAGCCAGCAGTGAGTTCCTTTTGAGACAAATAAACCTTGAATGGAACAATGGATTCCCAATATTTCAAGACATGTCCTAGGAGCACAGCTTACAGGAACTGTCTAGTCCTGCACATCTGCTTATTTAAAACCAGAATTTCAGCATCTTAAGTTATTCCTCAGCAGCCTGATACTACAGAACAAAACAACAATCCGAAACTACTCGATCAAGAACACTAGGACAAAGCTGCATAAAGGGAAAAGTTTGCTGAGAAGGGAGGCTCCTGCTTTTTTCCCTCTTCCTGCTTCTCCTCATGCCTGGAGGGATTGGCTCACTACCACCCTGCTCCTGAGGACTGCTCTTCCTTTTATTGTGACTGCTTTGCAGTTGCTGGGTCAGGTGTAACTTTGCATATTCATACTGGCATTGGTATAATTTTCTATTATATTAAATGTATTTCCTGTTACTAGTATGGTGCAAGTGGTAACTACGCAGGATTTGGGAAGCACTGCGCTGGAACTAAAGACATTTTCTGCTTTTCCTTAAAGCAGCCATGGGAAGTCCATCATTTTAGCCTACAGTTTGAAGGCAAAATAACCTACAGACTTCACTAATGTCCAGAGTTCCCTTCAATTTGTGAGCAAATAAAAGAGGGAAGGCCAAGAAGAACATGCAGAGCATCATTTTACTTAAAATATTCTCACCTCACTACATTCAGTTTACTAGTTTGTCATCTTCTCCTGTGATACCTGAGACAAGACAAGGTCTGACCAAGCAGCAAATGGAAGAACCGCTCCTGCCCAGATAGCTTCCAAAGAGTGAAAACATTCCCCATTATCATTAGCAGTCTGTGTGATAGAACCTGACATCTAGATGGAAATCAGCTTTCAAGGAAAGAACTAAAAGCAGACCTTCAAACACATTTTTTCTTTATGACTTTGTTAACATCACTCCAGTAAACTCATTGAGAAGAACAAGAGTAGAAACTGTTTTTCCCACCCCCCCTCCCCAGTTAGCCACAAACAAACTTCCTGTGCTCTCCTCCATGAGGAGGAAGAAGGAAGTGCAGACTTCTCTCACAAAAGGCTTGAGACAAAAGTCTTAACGAAAGTAACTTTCAAGGTTGAAGCTTTAAAAGCAAAACCAAAACAAACCCCCCCCAAAACACCACCAAAAGTCCAAACCAACCAAAACCCCCAACCTGCTTCAGCAAACACCAGTTACTGTAAAACACACAGCAGTTCTCAAATGACTTAAGTTATCCTTGGATATACTTCCACATGCCAGCAGCAGGTGGGGCAGCTCAGTGCCAAGCTACAGTATTTTTAAAGCATGCTGGACAAACACTGCTTACATTCTCTAATCCAGTGCTCTGAAAACAAAAGGAAAAAAAAATCATAATTTTTACCTTCTTAATATTGCACTTCATTAAAAAAAGAAAAAAAAAAGAACAACCAAATCCTTAACACTTATTTTTAACCAGCAGGCAATAGCTGTAGAAGTTGCACATATCACACAAAGGAAAGTAATGAAATTAAATTTGTCCTAAGTGAAAATAGCATCAAAGCACAAAACCAGTTTTCTAGATAAAGTCAATCCACTTCTCTAAACCCCTTTCTTAAAGATGTTAGGGTCTGAAGAACAGGTCTTAGAAGGAGTGGCTGAGGGAGCTGGGAGTGTTTAGCCTGGAGAAAAGGACGCTAAGGGGAGACCTCATTGCTCTCTACAACTCCCTGAGAGGAGGCTAGAGTGAGCTGAGGGTTGGTCTCTTCTCCCTAGTGACAAGTGATGAGAGGAAATGGCCTCAAGTTGCACCAGGGAAGGTTTAGGTTGGAGATTAGAAAAAACATCTTGACTAAGAGGGTTCTCAAAGACTGGTACAGGCTCCCCAGGGAAGTGGCTGAATCCCCATCTCTGGGAGTGTTTCAAAGAGGCAGAGATGTGGTGCTGAGGGACATGGTTTAGCACCAGCCTTGGCAGAGAATGGCAGCACTTTATCTTGAAGGTGATTTTCTATGATTTTCTTTAAAGGGGAGAGGTACAGAAAACAATCAGCCAACAAAAGAAACTCCTAAACTCCAGCCCATGGATTCTAACACTGAAGTCACTTACTTTGTTTCTCTAACTTCAAGGAATTACAGTTGATGTGGTGACTTTCTCGGAGGTCTTCGTACACCCTTTTCAGTTTCTTTTCTGATTTGAAATTGTTTGTATCTTTCTGCCATTGCAACAAGCTGGTGGGGAACTACCTGGGAAGCAAGCAGCACAGGAACAAGGTCAGTTGTTAGCAGCTTTTAGGCTCTGCTTTACAATAATGCTATCAATTTGCATGTTCCCAAACTTGATTTTCTTATGTATCTGGTTCCTGTCACTTTGCAGATTGTCTTTTCTGTCGAGAGAAATCTCTTTTTTTCTCAGGGAGGTGGTGGAGTCACCATCCCTGGAGGTGTTCTAGAAGCATGTAGGTGCGGTGCTTCAGCATATATTTACTGGTCACGGTAGCTCGGTGACAGTTGGACTCGAGCTTAGGGTTTTTTCCAACCTTAATGATTCTATCATTGTACTGAAACATACTGAAAAATAATTGGCAGTGTTCCTGGACTGTCAATGACATGTATGCTCATATCACCACATCTGAGGGCAACATCTAACCAGCTCAGGCAGAGACCCATCTTTCAGTGACTACAAAGTTACACTAAAATGATGGATACTAAATGGCTTTTCTAAGTTTTGACAGCCTCTGAAGAGAAACTGTGGTGCTTAAAACGATACAAAAGTTAACTTTGGCAATGATACAGCAGTGGGAGGAGTGTCTGACACCCAGGCAGATTGCGCTGCCATTCAGAGACTCACACAGGCTGGAGGGAGGGTTGGGTGGAGGGGAACATCATGAAGTTCAACAAGGGCAGGTGTAGAGTCCTGCACTTAGGGAGGAATAAACCCCTGCACCAGTACAGGCAAGGGGTTGGGCTGCTGGAAAGCAGCTCTGCAGAGAAGGACCTGGGAGAGCTGGTGAACAAGTGCATCATCAGCCAGCAATTTGTCCACTTAGCCATGAAGGCCAATGGTATCCTGGGCTGCATTAAGAAACTGTGGCCAGCAGGGTGAGGGAGGTTCTCTTTACAATCATAGAATTAGTCAGGGTTGGAAGGGACCACAAGGATCATCTAGTTCCAACCTCCCTGCCATGGGGAGTTTCCCCTCTACTCTGCCCTAGAGAGGCCTCATCTGGAATATTGTGTTCAGTTCTGGGCTCCCCAGTTCAAGAGAGACAGGGAAATGTTGGAAAGAGTCTTAACAGAGGACAGTAAAGGGACTGGAGCAGCTTTCTCAAGAGAAGAGGCTGAGAGACCTGGGGCTCTTTAACCGGTAGGAGACTGAAAGGGGCTCTTATCAATGCTGGGTCACAAGAGGATGGAGCTGGGTTCTCTTCAGTGGGGTCCAGTGATAGGACAAGGGGCAATGGGCACAAACCAGAGCACAGAATGTCCCATCCAAATGTTTCCTTAGACTTTTCCTTAAACTTCTTTCCCATGAGGGTTCTGGAGCACTGGAGCAGGCTGCCCAGAGAGGCTGTGGAGTCTTCTTCTCTGGAGACTTTCTAAACCTGCCTGGGCACATTTCCTGTGCAACCTGCTTTAGCAGGTGCATTGGACTAGATGATCTCTGGAGGTCTCTTCCAACCCCTACCTTCCTGCGATTCTGTAAACAAAGTATTGCCACAGGAAGGGTTCTCAAGTGGACAAAACAAAGCTAAAAGACAAGAAGGGCAGGAGAAAGAAGTCAGGTTTCCCACCTCTGGGAGGTCACAAAAGCACCCTGCATCCTACCAGGAGTTCTGGTTATATGTGTTTGTGCATATGAAAGTTCGTTCTTCTTTGGACTTGGAAGGCTTTGATTCAAGTTGCCAATCTTTTCTGGGACTGAACAGTAAAGCAAAATGCAGCTAAGGATACCCAAGGACAAGAGGGATTTAAGACCCCCCCCCCCTTTTTTTTTTTTTTTTACTTAAGACAGTAAAAACTCTCCCTGAGAAAGGTCTGAGCAGGCTTAAACCTTCATGAACCATTTCAGGTGGTAACCCAGAACCAATATAAATCTTACCCAGTAAGAAGTATTCTTACTTGGTTTGCTCTTTCCAGAATTTCAATCAGCTCAGATGCAACCCTCCAATCATGCTCAGTGATGAGTGTTAGTGCCACCCCAGTACGTCTGAACAAGGAACGAGACAACTGTGACACAACTGCTGCCAGGCTTTGCCTACTGACCTAACACAATGTAAGCTGTACTACAGACAGTAATTTTGGACTGGTAGAAAAGGCTGGCTTGAGTATTTAGTATACTCTTGAGTGTACTATGCATGACAGAAAACATCTTCTCATAAAGATCATAGTATGGCAGTGCAGCCCAAGTGGAGGGAAGGCACAACCAATTTAGACTTGTGAACACTAAACCTAGCATAAAGACAACAGACTTAAGCAGGAAGAGACACACATTCCCATCACTATGAAAATAAACACATACACTAGAAAAAAAATAAAATCATACTCGTGTTAAGCTGGGAAAGCAGCACTCAGAAGTCCTAATACCAAACTACACTGCTATAACAGGCTGAAAATTTTGAATTTAGATACATTTTTTTCTGCACAGGTTGTCTAGGAGCTAAACAACTCATGAAGAGACAAACATGGAAGTAACATTACGTAACAGCTGCACATAAGCTGTTTTGAACTGGTATTTCATCTCCACACTTCAACTGCTTTTCAAATATCCCTCATTCCCATCCACTTGAATGAAGTAACAGGAAAGTAGAAACTTTGTTTGCCTTAAATTTAACAGCAAAGTAATTTCAAAACACAAAGTAGTGCTTTATTACCTGAATCATACTCTGATAGTATATATATATATATAAAAATTACCTTGCTGTTATGGAGGTGTTCAAGAAATGTGTGGCCATGGCACTTTGGGACGTGGTTTAATGGCCATGGTGGTGGTAGGCTGATGGTTGGACTGGATGATTCTAGAGGTCTTTTCCAACCAAAACCATGCTATGATTCTGTCAATATTATCACACTTCAATTTATGTACTCTAGAGGGTGCTGGTCTTCTAAATGATGAAAACACTTTTGCCCTCTTGCAGTAAACTGGCACTATAATTATTTTTTGAGCATAGAGTCTTATCAATGGTGTTGATCATTAGTTCCCAGTTCACTGTCCAGACATGCCTGGAAATCAGCATTCGAACAGAACTGGTTCCTGTGCAGAGATGATGTTATTTGTACTGAAATCAGAATAAAAGAATGCTCTGAACTGCAAAGTTTAAAACATGTAGGCATGGCCCTTCATGACGTGGTTTAATGGGCATGGGTTGATGGTTGGACTGGATGACCTTAGAGGCAAAATAATTCTGACTCCATGATAGTTTCTGGAACCTTCACTCCCAACTCCACATCCCCTGCAGCATTAGCATGTGACAAAAGAAACACCTCTGACAAGGTATCAAACACTGCCAGGAGATGACTGCTTTCTCGTCAGCACTTACCCAGCTCTTCCAGTACGACCTATTCTGTGCACATACTCTTCAATGTTGCGAGGGAAGTCAAAGTTAAAGACGTGAGTTATATCATGCACGTCGAGGCCACGGGATGCTAAGTCAGTAGCCACCAGGATTCTGACTCTGCCTATGAGAAGTACAACAGAGAGGGGATGGAATAAATACGAATGAAATAAACAGAAAGCGTATTCCAGCCTCTTGGTTTTCTAGTGTATAGTGCACTTCACGCAAAGGAACAATACACTTATTCCATGTCACAGAGTCAGCTTCAAAAATGAGATGTTCAGTAAGCACTCAAAATGTCATTTTACTATTGTGTTTCACACAAGTAGAAAAATAGGGTGCAGAAGCAAGAACAAATCTTGGATGATGCAAAGGGTCTGAAAAGAACAGAAATGTCAACAGCTATATTCTCAATTGGCTCCCTTATCACAGGGCTACTTCACTGGAGACTTCCAAAACCCACCTGGATGCATTCCTGTGTAGCCTACCCTAGGTAATCCTGCTTTGGCAGGAGGCTTAGACTAGATCTGTAGAAGTCCCTTCCGATCCCCACCATTCTATGGTTCTACAACTGCTCTGTTTTATTAACACATGATCACATAAACCCAAAGCATAACCCTCCTGGAATCAAGGGCAGAATTCCTTTGTTGAAAGCACCATCATTTGGCATTTACATTTAATGTTTTGTAGATCAACACAATATTCACTTTTCCAGAGAGATACAAAAAATAAAGCCTTACTTTATATTATTTAACTCTTAGACACTCCAAATTTTATTAGAGAGCTGTGTTCATGTTTGATTTTTTTTTTAATTTGAATCATAAAATGGTTTGGGTTGGAAGTGACCTTGAAGACCCTGCCATGTAACAAATAAACATAATTCAGAGCTCTTGAATATTTTCATTTCTATGGTATTGAAGAGACATGGCATTCACAAAGTTCTGGGCATGAACAGCTTTAAAAACCTGAACTAACCAAACCAGCTCTTTGGTGCAAACATACCTTTCTTGAAGTCATCTAAAGCCTGTTCTCGATCATACTGTTCCCTGTTCCCATGAAGTGACTGCACTGGAATTCCTTGGAGACCAAAGTTGCTTGCTATGTCATCAAATCTAGGATGAAATAAAACAATGGTTCTTAAAATTAAGGAAAAAAAAAGCCAAAGAAGCACAGAATCCAAAAGATAATAACATGAAAACACAAGCTAAATCATAGAATCAGAATTGTTAGGGTCAGAAGGGACCTCAAGGATCATCCAGTTCCAAGCCCCCTGCTATGGGCAGGGACACCTCACACTACATCAGGTTGTTCACAGCCACATCCAGCCTGGACTTAAAAACCTCCAGAGATGAGGCTTCCACCACCTCTCTGGGCAACCTGTGCCAGTGTCTCACCACCCTCATGGGGAAGAACTTCTTCCTAACATCCAATCTGCATCTCCCCATTTCTAGTTTTGCTCCATTCTCCCTAGTTCCATCACTCCCTCACACCCTAAATGTGTGCCTAAGGATAAAACTCTACCTAGGTCAGCTGGTATTTGTTACAAGCCAGCATGAAAACCAGTACTATTCCCCACATATATATTTATTTATACATCAAGGCAAATAACAGATGATTTCTTTTGTGTTGCTCACTTGAAAAGCTCAACTGTGGTACAATGACCACCCCAATCTTGTATGCACCAGCTGCATATGGAAATTAATCTGATGTACTGTTTATGTGTCCCCAGGAATCTCAACATCTGCTTTAATTATGTGAGATTTATATCTGTTACCACCAGTAATGATATTAAAAGGAATGAATGAATGAATAGATAAATATACTACTACTGTTATGATACTAAAAGGGGTACAAGCTAAAAAGTCAGTCTGGAGTAATGAATGACTGAATAAGTAAATATACTACTACTGTTATGATATTGAAGGGGTACAATCTACCAGTCAGCCTGGAAGAATGAATGAAGAAATATACTACTACTATGATGATATTAAAAGGAGTACAAGCTACCAGTTAGCCTGGAAGAATGAATAAAGAAATAAATATACTACTACAGTTAGCACATTGTTGACCAGAGCTGTAACACTTGCTAATTTATATGGACTAAGAAACTATCCAGTATTTGTTAGAAGAAAAGGAGGAGAAGTAATAAATGGGAAGTTACTACTTACGTGGTTTTTTTCCCCACAAAAATGATGACCTTATCTTTTGGCTTCATAGAATCAACAAAGTGTTGCATCAAAGCTCTCTTTTCCCCCTCAAGGACAACAAGAACTTTCTGTTCTACTGTGTTTACTGCCTGTTAAACAGCAAAAAAGAGATGGTGAGGAGAAAAACTAGAATACAATATGGGAATTAACAGGAAAAAAAAATTATAAACCTAGCAACATGATACAATGAAAAGCTATTTTAAAATCAAAATGTACATCAGTTTGGAGTACAAACAATTCAGATTATTTGTTGTTTCCTAGCTGTTTTAGGAAAACAGAAAAACGTCTCTTTCATCTGTTTGCCACATCATGCACTTGCAGAGATTCAGAAGGGACAGATCACAAAATGTTAGGGACTGGAAGGGACCTCGAGAGATCAGTTGGTTAGTGAGGTGAAATAAATAATCAGTGAAAATCAGATTGAAGCACTTCCATCTGACTGCATTTTATGTTAATCTAGGTCCAGTTGCTTGAAAGAACAAGCTTTTCAAGAAGATTCTGTAAGCCATTTGAAACTATCAAATCCGCCTAACTCTTCCCACAGCAGGAGCTCTATTAGATTTGAAGGTTGCCACAGCAAGCCTGCCACAGCAAGCCTGAGGTATAGTACATAAGCACTACAAAGGTCTAGACAGTCTCACTGGAACTGCATGATGGTCTTGCAGCAAGGGTTGCACAAACAAACCAACAAACTAAGTACACAGAAAGATTCTCTCAGCACGTGGGAACCCTTTCTGCTCCCTACCCAGAGGTCACCTCTTCAGTTAAGAGAAGCTTCTTGAAGAGGTGAATACATCAAACGAGCTACAATATGAGTTGAGATCTCTCAAATTCTGATCCTCTGTCTTTGGCAAGTAATGGCCTTTGACAAAAGCATAGGTTCTGAACAGATGAAAAGCACTTTTTCCTCCTATTTATGCTTAAGTGTATTGATTGCTACATTTCTTCATTCCCTATCACAGGAACTGAAAACATCGTAATTCAAGGAACTAGACTGAAAGCAATCTCTGGACCTGAGTACAGAGATCTTGGAAGAACTGTTTCTATAAATTCTGCTGGTACTGAAGCCAACTACATCTAGTTGCACAATCATGGCAAGTATGCAACTATATCTGCATATAGAAGCTTTGGGTTTTAAAGACAGTTCTTATTCTAAAAGAAGTGCTCCTGTTCTAGGCATGGGCTCTCCAAGAGCTTACTGGAGAGTTTCTACTCTCGTTGAGAAAGCAGCAGTTAAGAAACACAGAAATCCAGGTATGAATCTGAACACAGAAGGAAAAACAAGGAAGGAACAAATACTTCCTGAATGAAAGTGAAAGCTGCATGAACAAGGGTTCAGGCAAGAACTTGTGGTACAACAAGGTGCAAGGTACAACACTCAGACTCCATTCTGATTGGTATTTGTTGCTTGTGACAGCTTCTGAAGATTTAGACCTTTAATACCTTGTTACAGAAACATTTTTTTTCTTTAGTTCTTTCTAAACTTTAAATAAAGCTTCAAAAGGACAATATAGAGCTGGTTTTACAAAGTTTGGAAAGATTTTAAAGCTACATGCATTTACTTATATATAGAACCACAGAACTGTTGAGGTTGGAAGAGATTTTTGAGCTCATCCAGTCCAACCACTTGCCTAGAGCTCACAATCCCACCACTGCTGCTAAGCCACTACCACTAAACCATGCCCCTCAGCATCACAAGTTTTTTTAAATGCCTCTACCACCTCCCTGGGCAGCCTGTTCCAATGCCTGAGAACACTTTCTGTGATGAAATTTTCCCTAATATCCAACCTGAACCTCCCCTGGCGCTACTTGAGGCCATTTCTTCTTGTCCTGCCACTTCTTGCACGTGAGAAGAGACTGACCCCTACCTCGCTCCAACTTCCTTTGAGGGAGTTGTAGAGGGCAATGACATCTCCCCTCTGCAAAAATATAGTGGCAAGCAAAATATTTCCTGGTTTTACTGCAGGTTCTTCTCCAAAATAAAAAAAATCCAAAACCAACAACAAAACAAGAGTGAACAGAACAACTTACTGCTAAGTCAAGAGTCCCAACATACACAATCATTGGGTTTTTCAAATAGGATTTCGCTAGGCGACGAACACCATCAGGCCATGTAGCACTAAAAGAGGAAGTGAAGAGGAAAACACACATGAGAACAGAGTGCAAAACCTTTTGCAATTCCTTAGTTGCATCAGTCTTTTGGGTTGTCTTATACACCAGTGAAATGCTTCAGCATGCAAGAACAGGAGTGAGCTTATATAACATTCAGAATTAATTTGAAGAAGTTGTTAGTAGAGAGCCCTCAAGCTTTAAGGATAACAGTTAAAAGCAGTTAAGGAGCTTTCCTAATGAAGCAAAAACTGAATTTAGAACTGCAGAATGGTCTGAGTTGTAAGGGACCTCCAGAGGTCACCCAGTCCAACCCCCTCTGCAGTCAGCAGGGACATCCTCCACTAGATCAGGTTGCCCAGAGCCCTGTTGAGCCTCACCTTGAATATCTCCAGGGATGAGGCCTCAACCACCTCCCTCATGGTGCAGAATTTGTTCCTAAATTTAGTAGTTCAATGATGCCTAATGAGTTTCTAGTCTGGTTTTATCCCAAAGCAATAGGTCTAATGTAAAATACGAATATTCAAGCAATTGTTTTTGATACCTATTGTTAAGCCCTACAAAAATTGCATAATTTCACAATTAATCGAGACAGACAGACTAGCACAGATACTGATGAGAAGGCTGGGATACATCTTTGGTCCCAGATGGAGCAGTGACAGTTGGCATTTGAAACTGATCTAACAAAATCTAGCACTCTGAGGACACCTTCCTTTTTGGGGTAAGAAATCTGTTGGTTTTATACTGGATGTAAATCACCAGAAAAGTGATATGAAGTCAAAATAAAATTGTCAGAAGACTCATTAGGAGTGACCAGACAGAATTAGAAAGCAAACTGATGCCATTCCAGACTCTTATGTCCAGAGAAGGGCCACCAGGATGATCAGAGGGGTGGAGCACCTCTCCTATGAGGACAGACTGAAAGAGTTGGGGCTGTTCAGTCTGGAGAAGAGAAGGCTCTGAGGTGACCTTCTTGTGGCCTTCCAGTATCTGAAGGGGGCCTACAAGAAAGCTGGGGAGGGACTTTTTAGGATATCAGGGAGTGATAGGACTAGGGGGAATGGAATAAAGCTGGAAGTGGGGAGATTCAGGCTGGACATGAGGAGGAAGTTCTTCCCCATGAGAGTGGTGAGAGCCTGGAATGGGTTGTCCAGGGAGGTGGTTGAGGCCCCATCCCTGGAGGTGTTTAAGGCCAGGCTGGATGAGGCTCTGGCCAGCCTCACCTAGTGTGGGATGTCCCTGCCCATGGCAGGGGGGTTGGAACTGGATGATCCTTGTGATCCCTTCCAACCCTGACTGATTCTATGATTCCCATTGAAGCTAGTGAAAGTTGTAATAAACTGACACATTTGTTTTGAAAGGAGCTTGTTCAACACCCTGATGTTTGCAGGGTTCAGGCACTGTTATGCTGACACACCTTGTCATGGTCGTTTGTCTGTCAGGCCGCACATCTATTAGGATCTTCATTATCTGAGGTTCAAATCCCATATCCAACATTCTGTCAGCCTCATCTAAAACCTGACCAGAACAAGGTTATTTAGTGCGTCTTGTTCCTTCTGGGTTTCAGCAAGACATTACACAGTAGATTCTTTCAGTGATAATTTTAATAGCAGAATCCACTCCATAACATACTGCAAAACCTGTCCCAAGTTTTATTTCACCCTCTCAATTTCCTGGAAACTTTGTTAGTTAGTAATATATTTGTGGGTAGAATGAAAAAAATCCCCAGTACCTTTAAGAGCACTGAAAGTCAGTGAAGAAGAAACAGCAGTTTGTTTTTAACAGTTTGGTGGTGCCTGGAACTAAGAACAGAATTCAAACAAACAAACAAAACAAAAGAAAAGGCAAAACAAAACCAAACCAACAAAACCAAACCAACAAAACCAAACCAACAAAACCAAACCAACAAAACCAAACCAACAAAACCAAACCAACAAAACCAAACCAACAAAACCAAACCAACAAAACCAAACCAACAAAACCAAACCAACAAAACCAAACCAACAAAACCAAACCAACAAAACCAAACCAACAAAACCAAACCAACAAAACCAAACCAACAAAACCAAACCAACAAAACCAAACCAACAAAACCAAACCAACAAAACCAAACCAACAAAACCAAACCAACAAAACCAAACCAACAAAACCAAACCAACAAAACCAAACCAACAAAACCAAACCAACAAAACCAAACCAACAAAACCAAACCAACAAAACCAAACCAACAAAACCAAACCAACAAAACCAAACCAACAAAACCAAACCAACAAAACCAAACCAACAAAACCAAACCAACAAAACCAAACCAACAAAACCAAACCAACAAAACCAAACCAACAAAACCAAACCAACAAAACCAAACCAACAAAACCAAACCAACAAAACCAAACCAACAAAACCAAACCAACAAAACCAAACCAACAAAACCAAACCAACAAAACCAAACCAACAAAACCAAACCAACAAAACCAAACCAACAAAACCAAACCAACAAAACCAAACCAACAAAACCAAACCAACAAAACCAAACCAACAAAACCAAACCAACAAAACCAAACCAACAAAACCAAACCAACAAAACCAAACCAACAAAACCAAACCAACAAAACCAAACCAACAAAACCAAACCAACAAAACCAAACCAACAAAACCAAACCAACAAAACCAAACCAACAAAACCAAACCAACAAAACCAAACCAACAAAACCAAACCAACAAAACCAAACCAACAAAACCAAACCAAACCCACAAGCAGCCAACCAAAAAAAATCCAAAGTAAGAAAACAAAACCAACCATTAAAGCTTAAATTCACACTAAGACAACCATTTCCCGGCTGGTGCACTACTCATTCCATATCAGCTACTTGCCAAATAAGTTATGCTCTTCAAATTAATGAAGTTATTCATCTGAAGATCATTCAGTCTGCCAGGAGTGGCAATGACAATATCCACACCTTTGGTCACCAGGTTTATCTGTCCTTTTCGATCCCCACCACCATATATGCAAATACTGAAAAAGAAAATGGTTTACAGGAGCAGTGTATTAAAGTTCAGCTGATGTCAATCTTTTTTTTTTTTTTTAAACAAAATGCCATCCTGTTGCTTCACTTGAAAAAGAATCATCTAGAACTACCAAGTGTGACTTACAATAGCACTGAAAGATACTCCCTCAAAAGTTGAGCAATAGCTTTCTGCTGAAATTAATCATGAAAGGAAGGAAGGTACCTGTTAAGCTACATGTTTTGGGTTGTCCTGAAAATGCTCACACCAAAATAGAGGAATGCATGAAAGGATGCATGATTTTCTAAACAGTACCATCAAAAGTCAGAAGTGTCACTGTTAAAACAGTCAGCACACGGGGTAAGGGATCAGGCTTCAAAGAACGGTTTAGGCTGGAAGGGACCTTAAAGATCATCCAGTTCCAACTCCCTTGCCATGGGCAGGGACATCTCCCTGGTTGCTCAAGGCTACAGTACAGAGAATTCCAACTACATAAGAAACAGATTTTATCTTTTCACCATCAGAGCAGTCAAAACAGGCATTCTACAAATGGAGAAAATACCAACTCTCCAATTATTACCTTCCCCTGCTCTCTTTGCAAGTGCAATTGTTTTAGTAGGCAAATAAAGCCACAAGTGGTAGGAAAACCAACCAACCAAAGATGACTTAACAAGAAAGAAGAAAGATTACCTTTTTATTCCTTTGTATGCATACTTGGAACACTCTGCCTCTACTTGAAGCGCCAGCTCTCGGGTGGGAGCAAGGACTAACATCCCTGGACCTCCACGCTCATTTTGGGATCTGCAATAGAGCATCTTCAGAATGTGGGTGTGTAAGGCTAGAAAAGTCAACCACACCTGACAGACTAATTCTATACTGTTCTAGATTGGCTCAGTACACTGCTACCAACAGAATCCGGGGTGACAGATTTAGCACTCGTTCCACTGGGTTTGTATTCTTTCCCACTCCTCTCCCCAGTTTATGACTTATTACCTTCTTTACTACAAAGCCATCACCTAGGAAGTGGAGACAGGAGGAAGTCTCCACAGGTAAACAAGTCAAATGTAGGAGCAGTCCTTACACTGGTTGTGAAGTCAAGTGAATGAATCCAGGCAGTAAGTACGCCAGCGTCTTCCCCGTACCGGTCTGTGCTATGCCAATAAGATCAATTCCTTGCAATATGATCGGCCATGCCTGGCACTAACAGAAACCAACAGTTAAATGTGGGTTTTTACTCTTAAGCTTCAGTTAAGGAGTCATCAAAGCTGAAGAAATACCTGAATTGGTGTAGGCTTTTGAAACCCAACTTTTCTTATATTAGCCATGATGTCAGGATAGTGCTCAAAGACATCTTCGAATGTACAAACAGGGTTGGGAATGCAGCGCTTCTCACCTTCTTTTAAGTCATCACAAACTATGTTATTATTTTCTTTCCTGTACAGAATTAAATAAGGGCAGTTGCTGTAAAGTCTCATTATCTGTAAAGCAGAGCTAGCACAAAATACTGCCTTTCTGGTTTTGTTTTCATTTTCTTTCAGACTCCTGGAACGACAACAACAAAAACCAAGTTCAAGCCCTTGAATGAGACTTAAATGAAGTTCAAGTCCTTGAATGAAATTATTCTTCTAATTTTTAAGAAAGCCTTACTACAGAAACAGTGCTCCTGCAGGTAGCAATTAGCATTCTTTCTTAAGAAGGACTAATTTGAAATTACAGATGGTTATTAACATAATTGCAGTCCTGTCATATCAGACTTCAATTATCCTCTGTAACAAATTAAGTAACCATGACAATTTTTTTAACCTAAAGACAACCCCAAAACTCAGAGAAATGGATTAGACTTTTTTGTCAGAATCCTGTGTTCTGACAACATTTTTGTCATTTTTCCCAACATTTTTCAGCTCTGTGGACGCTCTAGAAATACAAAACAGAACGGCTTAGGGAAAAGAAAAAAGAATTGGTCAGTTAGAAATCTCCAAAAAAATCCCACCCAAACCCAAATGAAAAAAACCCAGAACACAGCAATGCACACGAAAATAAAAGCCTACATTCAAAACTGAGGTTCTAGGGTATTTACATACATAAGTAATTTATCTTCATTCCAGTTCTCTACTCTTTTGAAGATTCCACTTACCAAAAAGTTTCACTTCACGCAGAGCATGGGATAGGAAGAGAATTCTAGACTGAAAGGGGCCTCCATCAATCGAGTCAAACCCCCCCTCCGCCTAAGCAGGATTACCTAGGGCAGGCCACACAGGAACACATCCAGATGGGTCTTGAAAGTCTCCAGAGAAAGAGACTCCACCACCTCTCTGAGCAGCCTACTTCAGGGCTCCAGCACCGTCACAAGAAAATAAATTTTTGCCTCATGATGATGTTGAACTTCCTGTGTTCCAGTTTGTATCCACTGCCTTTCATCCTATCACAGGACACCACTGAAAAGAGCCTGGCCCCTTCTTCTTGACACCAACCTTTCAGTTATTTATAAACATTAATAAGATATCCTCTCAGTCTTGTCTTCTCCAGAATAACAGCCCCAGGTCTCCCAGCCTTTTCTTAGAAGAGAGCTGTTTCAGTCCCTCAGTGGGTAAATTCAGCCTCTCTTCATGTTTACAAAATATTTTTTTCCCCAATTATTGTTATTTTTTCCTTGAAGCAAACATTGGATGAAAAAAAGCATCCCTTTATCATGCAAATGCTGTTCCTCAGTGTATATTCAGAACCTACAGAACAATATTCTCTTGCTCCTGATGTTTCTCTGGTGAGCATACAAGGGGAAAAACAGACCCCATGCAAAAAGAAAAGGTATAAAAGTTAACGTTTCAAGAATGTTCACCAGTTTCATTACAACTACTGGAAAAGGTTAAAATTGTTACCAGGGCTGAACAGAATCACTTGAAACAGATGATCTGCTTTTCTAGCAAAGTAATAATGTAGATAGCTGGATCAAAATGAATGGATAGTCAGCTGAGGCATGTACTCACCAGGATGTGGTTGTGGAGACAAAATAGGAAGACAATATGAAGAGAAGCTGAAGTTTGTTTTGAGGGTATTTGACTAACACATGAGAATTGCAACCAAGAGGTATTGAACATGTGAACAACCATATTTGGAAGGACCTAGGACATGTAAGCATGCTGTGCTGTGAAATGCAAAGAGCCAAAAGCCAACGATCTGTCCTGAATTTTTTCCCCTTGTGAAAGCCAACTAGATCCAACAACTACAGGGATGCAGTGAATCCTCAAAAGTTAGTTTTCCAAGCAACTAGGAACACCTCATCTGCTAGTTACTATTACTTTAGGAAAACGTTCCTTAGAAGACTTAAGTTACTACAAGACCCTAGTATCAATGCTCCTATCTCCCTCTTTCTGGGCTTTAGAAAGTTATTTTTTGCCAAGTAGATGATTCTTACCGCCACACTTCCACTTCTTCTGGTGACATAGATGCAGTCCTTGGTGATTCCTTATAGAAGTTCTTCTCAATGGGAGGCAAGCCTTAACCAGAAAAAGTAAACTTACTTTAGGAAAACGTTCCTTAGAAGACTTAAGTTACTACAAGACCCTAGTATCAATGCTCCTATCTCCCTCTTTCTGGGCTTTAGAAAGTTATTTTTTGCCAAGTAGATGATTCTTACCGCCACACTTCCACTTCTTCTGGTGACATAGATGCAGTCCTTGGTGATTCCTTATAGAAGTTCTTCTCAATGGGAGGCAAGCCTTAACCAGAAAAAGTAAACTTGAGTCAGCAAGAAATGCTACAGATTAAGAAATGCTACAAATGCTAAACTTTAGCAGATTAAGGGTAAATCTGCTAAAGCTTAAGATGCGAGTTTCCAAACCCAGAGAGGGGTGGATGACTGCTGTTGTTCACATGAAAGATGAAGGCTGAGACTAACACATAAGTATCTGCAAAAGAACCACTTCCCCACACTTCAGGTTCTGAAGTGATTTCTACTGATATATTACAAATATATGCTAATATATTTAACAATTCTGTGGCCACAAATGAAGCAAGAATACTTTCAAAAGGTGAAGACAAAACACCAACTGAGTAGCTAGTTTAGGTCTTCACACAGCAACTACAGTGTCCTGCATGGCCATGCTGACACAGTGACTCTGCTGCAAATACTTCACCACCTCAGTCGTCTCAAAGCAAAAAATTAAAAACATTTAAGCATTCCATAGACTGATCATATAAAGACAAGTACCACACAAACAAACTTTAAAAACTAACCTGCCCACTTCATAGCTTCATATTTAACTCTGTTTTCTCGAAGAGAGGCCCAGTTAATCCCTGGTTTCTTTGGATTATTTTCAGGCTTGACAAAATCCAAGGTTTTTCCTGTGAAGTTAGCACGAAAATGCTTCTGCTTGATGGAATCTACTGCAAGGTGGGGAAGAACCCCCCCTCAAAAGAAACATTTTATTTTCTTTTTCTATTTTAAGGCTTTTTCTTCAGTAGACATGATGCATAGAAATTAAAAAATTCTTAAGTCTTAGCCTGAAACATGGCTAAAACCTGTACAAATCCATTTCTGATTTAAAAAAAAGTATTTCAACATCATTAACTATTTAAACTAAAGGCAGGTTCAGAAATGTTGTTCCTCCAGCTATAGATAAGGCTTTTTGTGCAGCAGGCTTCTGAAAAACTTGTGAACCTAGTAACGATATGCAGACAGAGAGCTTCACTTTTAACAGATGAAAGAACAAGGTTTACTTCTAAAGCATCCAATGACACTACAACAAAGTCTTAGTGTAGTTATAACCTATAATATTTTTTTGACAAGTTAAAATTTCTTAAGAAAGATTTTAGACTGAAAATAAAAATGGCAACACAATTATGTGTCAGTGGGAAAGCAGGAAACATGGGGAAAACACAGTTACACACCCTAAGGAAGTGCTAACTATCGCCAGCTTCTTGAAACATACTCATCGACCTTCTGGAACACTTCTAAAAATCAAAACTCTACTACTCCATTACTTATTCTAATGTTGAAACACAACTCTCAGATCCCTTCTTCCTAGTCAGTGCTTCGGATCACAACTACAGATGTTGTTTGCCTCTGCAGGAAGCAGAACAGTACATAAATACCAATAACTTCAGCAGCATTTCAACAGGAAAGGATTACTTACACATCCATGTAAGAAAGCATAATAAAACCTAGGTGGGTTTAAAGGGAGGTGTGATGTGCAAGAGCAAAGCTTAAATGTAACTCCCATGAAAGCAGTAAGAAGTCAGTGCTGACCATGCTACCAGCAGTACCTTTGCCCTATAGACTACATTTACAGAATCACAGCAACATTCAGGCTGGAGAAGCCCCTCAGGATCCCCNCCCTTCCCAGCTTCCTTGCCCTCCTCTGCCCTGGCTCCAGCACCTCCACATCTCTCTTGCATTCAGGTGCCCCAAACTGGACACAACACTCCAGGGGTGGCCTCCCCAGAGCTGAGTGCCAGGGGACAATCCCCTCCCTGCTCCTGCTGGACACAGCATTGCTGATCCCAGCCAGGATGCCTTTGGCTTTCTTGGCCACCTGGGCACACTGCTGGCTCCTCTTCAGCTGCTTGCCCATCAGCACCCCCAGCTCCCTTTCTGCCAGCAGCTTTCCAGCCACACTGCCCCAAGCCTGCAGCCTTGCTTGGGGTTGTTGTGCCCCAAGGGCAGGACCTGGCACTTGGCTTTGTTGAAGCTCCCCCTGGTCACTGCAGGCCATGGACCCAAGTCCCTCTGCAGAGCCTCCCTCCCCTGGTGCAGATCCACACTGACCCTGACTCAGGGTCATCTGAGAAGTCACTGCTGACACACTCTGGGTCTTCATCAAGGTCATCAATAAAGAGGTGAAATAGAAGTTTCACAAACTTTACTTCAATTTTGGTAATACAAGTAACTAAACAGTAAATCATTATGCACTCATTAAAATGGTTCAAAACACAAAGGAACAGATCTTCACAGAAGTCTGGCAGCTTGAGGACAGCAAACTGTTTACAGCTCTGAAGGGAGGATGCCTAGATATTTTAAGGAGGTATGCTATTGCTCAGGAACAAGGTGAAAGTTAATCCACTTTAGTAAAATAACATAAAAACACCCCAGCAAACTACTAAATATATTGAAAGATGCTTTTCTTACCTTTTTCTGTTCCACTTCTTATGTAGTTTTGCCCAGATCTTGTAACAGCATCATCAATCAACATCTTGGCTTTGTTCTGCACAGCAGTGCTGCCAAAAATCTTCACCTCAGCTTCCCAGGCTCCCTTTGTAACCTATATTCATAAAACCATACTGAGTTTTTATATTTCTGCAAAGACAAATACATAGAACTACATACTGACAGCAAGCTTTGATTATCTTTTTTTCCCTGAATTTTAACTTCCTTTCCCAGGAAAGGGTCCTTTAGTACCCTTTCTAAAAGAAGGGGAAATAAATGCATACTTATAGGCAAAGAAAAAATCAGTAAGCTTTTTCTGCTTTCACATATCAGTCAAGTCATACCCTCAATCCCACTTCCTTTTTGTCAATTCTTGTAGAACAGTAGGATTAGCTCAGCTATTGCAACACCCTTCAAGTTGCTACAGTAACTCTGGTTTGCATGGAAGCAAACCCAACTATGTTCCCAACAGAGCCCAGGCCTGGATGACACACAGCAGTGGTACCTTTATTCTAGAACCTGTAGATTCTTCCAGTTCTCTTATTTTAGCTCCACCCCGACCTGTTATAAAGACACATGGCAGATATTAAAGAGATTTAGGCCAAAACAACAAGTACACACTAACTTTTAAGTTACCAGTGGTCCTATGACCTTTATAGAATGGTTTGGGTTGCAATGGACCTCCAGAGACCATCCAGTCCAAACCCCCTGTAGTGAGCAGGGGCATCCTCCACAGGAGGTTGCCCAGAGCCATGAGTGTATGCATCCATAAATAAAAGACCTTGTCAAACTAAAACGCTGGAAATTGCAATGAATCAACCAGAGCTTGGGGAGGAGGGGAGGCACCTCGTTTGAAGAGATGTAGCAGCAAAACCAGTTCAAGAGCCACCCCTCCCCTCCACCTGCCTAAAGAAGGGCTTCAGTTCACTGACAGCCTGCTGGCTGTAAGAAAAAGACCCCTCTACTTTAGTGAAGAAAACTCAGCTTCCCTGGCAACTGGGAGAGCTCCACGACTCAAGCAGTACCCTACAAAAACATCCTGCCCTTCGCAGGGAAGGGAGATGTAGCGGCTGGGGCCCTTCCCCAGCCAGGGACACAGGAGGCAGCGATGAAACCCCTCAGGGAGCAGAAGCCCAAAAGAACAAACCTCTCCGCGGTCGCGTGCCCTCCTCCTCTTTCCCAACCCGCTGATTAGCACCTTTATTACCTATGAGAGCTCCGACCAAGGTGTTATCGAGGTGGAAGCAGAGGGGCACTGCGGCGTCCTGATCTTGGCGGGCGGCAGCTCGGGGTGACGGCTGCCGCACCACCAGCACCGGGCCGCCGGAGCCGTTAGCGCCTCGAGGCTTCCACTCATCCCACCGCCACTCAGCGTTCCGTCCTTCCCTACCGCTCTTTACAGAGGCCCAGCTCTGCGAAGAGATTACCGGCAGCTGGCGCAGACGCCCGGAGGTGACGGGCACAGAAGACGGCGGCCGGGCCGGCACGCCGCCATCGTCGTCGCTGCTGGCATCCCAGTCGGACATGGCACCACCGCACCTCAGCCTGCGAGGCCCATTCGGAAGGACTCAGCGCGCCTGGCTGAGGGGCGCGCTGACTGGCCAAGGCGGGCAGCTCTCTGAGCAGTGATTGGCTGGATCGGCGAGTCGCGCTGAGAGAGGGGAATGTGTGGTGTACCTCTGCTGAGCTCGGGCTGAGTCCGTGCCCTGGCCACCCTCCGCTGTGGGGACCGGTGCTACGCTGGCTTTGAGGGCCGCCCGGTCCTGAGTTCTGCTTTCTGCCTTCTCCTCCCTGCCTCTCCTCTCCTAGCTTCGGGGCAGCTCCGGGTGGGCTCCACAGCGGAGGAGGAGGAGGAGGCGGTGTTTTAGGACGGGAGGAACGAGAGGAGGTCCTGAAGGTGTGGGAAGCCCCGTGAAGCGTGTAGGGGCAGGCTGGAGAGTAAGGATGGAGCTGAGTGATTTTGCTGTGTGTTACAAGCCTGTGACATGCTGGTACATTGCACGCTGAAGATTTTAGGAGTCAACACATTTAGCATCAAATCTATATTTTAAACGAGTAAATGTGTCATCAATTAGTATTTTAGTATGACTGAAGATACTGAAGCTGATACAGTATTGGAAACCGAAGCACAGCATAGCTGAGGTCGAAAGCGACCTCTGGAGGTCACCTTGGCCAACCTCCCCAGGAGAAATAGGCATCACCCTAACTACTTCAGGGAAGAAAACTCAGCTCCTCTGGTAGTGGGAGAGCCCCACTCTTCAACCAGTACCCAGCAAGCACCAGTTGCCTAAGGTTGTGCCCAGGTGACACATCTTCTATCTCCTGCGATGGAGACTCCACAACCTGTCTGGGCAACTTGTGCCAGGGATTTGAGTCAGCTTGGGTTGGGGGGAGGTGTCTCTGCCCATGGATTGGAACTAGATAATCTTTAGGGTCCTTCCCAACCCAAACTATTCTATGAAATTGAAATACAGTTTTTTTCCTTGCTTGCTATGGGGCTCAGACCACACAAACTTTTCTGAAGGGGAATAAAAAAACCCCCCAAACAACCCAAAACAAAACACAACCTAAACCAATAAGCGTGATACTTTTCAAATACTTTTTATTAACAACAATATGGATTCAACTTTCTCAAGGAGTTACAATTAACATTATAATGGACTGGCTGATGTTGTTGCAATGTCAGTGGAAGCAGCCTTTATGCTTTATAAGCCTCTTACCCCACTGCCTTTGGTTTTTTTTCTCTCTTTCCAAGAAGTCAAAAACGCTTCCAAATAGCAGATGATGCTGGATATGTCTGGAATTGCCTCCTCTGTGGCCACAACAGCTGAATGAATGGCCACACTTTGCATCCAGATGAATGAACAGGAAACTATTAACAAGCTTCCACTGACGCTGCAGGGGATGATTCTTATTTCAAACTCCAATTAAACATTTTATATTTATTTAGTTTTATTTTTTGTTTTCTTTTCCTTTCTTTCATTTTATTTTGTTTTCTTTCATTTTATTTTGTTTTGTTTCATTTTTTGTTTTCTTTCATTTTTTGTTTTGTTTTCTTTCATTTTCTTTTATTTTTTGTTTTGCTTTCATTTTATTTTGTTTTCTTTCATTTTCTTTTATTTTCAGATGGTGACAGCACTTTGTGTGATGTTGTAATCCATTTGAATTAAGTTGATTAACACACTTGGGGGGAGGGGAGAAGGCAAAAATAATATCTATAAAATAAATAAAGTGAAGCAGAAACATCGGGGGCGAGTTCTTTACTGACCTTGTGTTTCATTCAAACCTAACAAATCTGAAAAAGGATTGCAGGACAATAGGAGTCAGGACAAAAGCTGGCCCAGAGGGGCAAGTTCGTTCCTGATACAGGTGGGCTCAGTTCCTCTAAGGTAAGTGGAACTGAGCCTGGTTAACCCAATGGAGGCTGAACTTCACCCAGCTGGGCAGTGAGTTCATTGAAGTCAGCGAAGCCATTCAAAGATGAATTTAGCCTCAAGGTGTTTAAACCCTTTTGGGTTTTATTTTATTTTTTTTCCATTCCTTTGCTGTTATATTTTCTTTTCCTGCTTACTCCTCTTTCCTGAGTGTTCTCCTTTTCTCTGTGCTTTAAAAAACAAATGTCCCTTTCTTTCTCTTCTACCCTTTTTACATCAGTACTTTGTGCGTTGTTTTGTTTTGTTTTCACATAGTCAATGTGACATGGGTAAATTCAGCTAAGTATTAAGTTTCCTCAGGAAATAACTGGAATATTACCATTTTCACTTTAAACAGATGCCCAACAAAAGGATTCAAATCTTCCAACTCAAGAAAACATTCTTGAAGTCTCTAGAATGAACAAATGAATTCCACAGAATTTTTCCTTGAGCTCCTCTCCAATGAGGATAGACTGAGAGAGTTGGGGTGGTTTGGTTTGGAGAAGAAAAGGCTCTGAGGAGACCTTATTGTGGCCTTCCAGTATCTGAAGAGGGCTACAAGAAAACTGGGGAGGGACCTTTTAGGGTGTCAGGGACTGACAGGACTGGGGGGAATGGATTCAAGCTAGAGGAGGGGAGATTCAGATCAGACATCAGGAAGAAGTTCTTCCCCATGAGGGTAGTGAGACACTGGCACAGGTTGCCCAGGGAGGTGGTGGAAGCCTCAGCCATGGAGGTTTTTAAGGCCAGACTGAATGTGGCTGTGAGGAACCTGCTGTGGTGTGAGGTGTCCCTGCTCATGGCAGGGGAGTTGGAACTAGATGAGCCTTGAGGTCCCTCTTCCAACCCTGACAATTCTGTGATTGCAGGTCCCAATCCAGACATACTGCTGCACATCAGATGTTCTACTATGCATCAGCAATGCAGCATGATTGGACTTATTCCAGAAGAGCAGGTGAGTTCCTCATCTCACCAACCACTAAGGAGAGCAGTTGCTCTGAGTGGGATCCTCTCCAAACCACATGGAACAACAGTGGGCACTGTGAATAAAAGTGTTTGACCTCTGCAGTCTTCAACCCTAGGCTTCACATTTAAAGAAAAAGGATAGAGCCATATAAGTCAGGAGCAAATGCACATTTTTAAACAAATAATCATCAAAACTATTCTTCTTTTTCTTTTCAGTTCTGTCTTCAATCAGGTACAAGAAACATACTGATTTAGAAAACAGTTAT
Source organism: Indicator maculatus (assembly GCA_013399975.1). Lineage (NCBI taxonomy): Eukaryota > Metazoa > Chordata > Aves > Piciformes > Indicatoridae > Indicator > Indicator maculatus. Next base: position 46,331 of record VXBD01008091.1, on the reverse strand, counting down.
TTGGATAAGGCTTAATTCCTGAAGCTCTTTAACTAAGTTCAAACATTCTCCCTTTCAACAATCCTCGAGTGGATCATAAATCAGAAAAAAAAATAATTAAAATGAAATCAAACAGATTGTCCTTTGCTCCTATTCATGAACAATTCTTACCAGCTGTCAGAAGCTGGACTTCGTTCAGCAGCTCAGGTCAAGACTTGAAAAGCCAGAGAGGTCCTTCTGTTGCGGGACCAATGAATGACTGCCAGTTGTGACACTGTCTTTGAAACAGATAGAGAGAAACCCTTCATGAGGAAATAGGAGCAAAGCTTGTAAAAAAAAAAAAAAAACCAACCCACTCCTCCTCTCCAGGATTTCATATAGTCACTACTCTATTTTTTTCTATCAATATTATGTAAAAAAAAAAAAATCCTATATGATAAGACTTGCAGCTACAAAAATAATAATGGTGAGCATAAAAGGAAAGGGAAAAAAATAAACTATGAGGATTTTACAGCACAATTTGAAAAGATCCCATCCTCTGGATTTATTAGTACTTTAAGACATTAACATTCTCATACATAATTTATAGGACTCATTCTTCTGTGCACAAACTCGTATTAAATAAATTAACTTAAAATTAGAAGGACTCAAGCATGTTGTTTAAGGCAAAAAATACCAAGTTTCCTGTGAGATAAATCATCAGCAAAACCCAAGGCCCTGCTGCTGCATGGGGCCAAGGCTCACTTCTCCCACTGTCACCTTCCAGGCTCAATGGGGGGTGGGGGTGCAACTCTCTGCTGGTGCAGATGAAAGGTGGAATAGTGGTGTCCAATTGATGATGCCTTGATTTTTCTGAGCTCCTGAAGGAGGGGAAGGGATTCTCGTGGCTGACACATGCTCCATCTCTTGCTCAGCTGAACCTAAGGGCAGGTTTCTGCTCATGCCAGCAGGAGGTTTCATGTGAAAAAGGCAAGAAAGGCACCACAAAACCCTTAGGAAAAAAAGAAAGAGGAGCCTAAAAAAAAACCCCAAAACCAACAAACCAAAAACCCCACCCCTTGTGAAATTTTGGGTAGTACTTCAAAGTTGCAGAGCTGTCTGGACAGACTGCAGACATTCAGAAAAGTTAGCAGGGAAAGGAACTGAGATGTGGAAAATCCCCTCTTGATCCTCCCCAAAAAGGACTGCTGGAATCAGGCTCCTGCTGTGAGCAGACTGCACACCGAAGCAGGGGAGACGCTGGCTGTGGGAGGCGCTATGGCAAACCCCTGGCGAGGGAAACTGTGCCCCCAAGGCGCCTCTGAGGATGCAGCAGCTGGAGTCTGCTCCGCTGCTGAGCCGCGGGGAACACAGCGAGCGGCACCACCGTGGGCCCCCCACACAAGGACACAATTGCACACACACTCTACACTTCGCATGGACTTTCACATCGTGAGGGTGTCAGGTAACATCCAGGAACACTCCGGCAAAGGAAATAAGGGGGAAGCAGAAATTACAATGGTTTGGTAGTTAGTAGTTTGGTATCTTCCACGATACAACCTGCAGCATTCAGCCATGGGTAAGACTGGAGTGATGCTTTTGATGGACACAGTTTGAGTGCCCAGCAGGTCTGGGCCTTGAGGAAAACACTGCCCTGAGTGAGCTGGCACTGGCACCCCCACTCACATTCAGTGTTCCTGCTGCTAGAGGGGAGCTGAGCCCATCTTGGGTTGTCTACAAGCCAGTGGTGCAGGCGGGGTGTAAGCCTGGGGGGCAGGCAATGCACCCTTCAGCTAGGATGGGTGAAAGCCTGGGCAGGCTCCTGGGGGTTGTCCCAGCAGCAAAGTCGCACTGAGGATGTGCAGAGAGGGCACTGCCAGCACCCCTGCAGCCCCAGCAGAAGGGAAGTGCAGGTCAGGGTAGGAACAAAAGAGGATGTATCAAGCAAGAGTGCTCGGTCTGATGGAGGCTTTGGCCTGGAGAACTCAGCTATCAGGAGTCTGTTAGGCTAGCAGGAGGAAGGAGTCTGGAGGTCCTTTCCTGGGAAGTTCACAAGAAATGAGTGCAGCTGTGACACAGTGTTGAGCTTTAAGAAGGTGACCACTTTTCCCTCTCTCCTCCCTTTTCATTTCAAAAGCAAGCAAATAGAAACAAACCAACCCCTTCCCCTGTGACTTCAGGGCTGGGTTTTTTCAGTTAAGGTGCCCCTTCCTTACTTCTGTTTCCATTTCTGATTGCCTATATGGCATTTTTTATTTGGAAATAGCACTCAGTATCTGCTCTGACAGGCTAGATTTAAAAAAATAAATATATATTTTTACCTTCCTTGATTTATTTTCTGGAATCATTTCCCTTCCTAAATCCATAATTGTGTATATATATTTTTTTTTTCCTCTTTTTTCTCTTCATTGTTTGTGTTGTCTTTCTGTCTTCCCTGTTCTGTCCCTTTCAGTTTTTATTCTGTGTTTCAGTTCCTCATTTTCCCTCCCTTCCCAGCCTTTTGAAGTGCTCTCATGGTATCTCAGGTTGGGACTGCAAGGAAAATTGCCAAAATTTCCATAGAAGGAAATATTGCTTCTGCAACCTGGTCTAATGGAAGGTGTCCCTGCCCATGACAGGGGAGTTGGAAGCAGATGACCTTTAAGGTCCCTTCCAACCTAAACCTTTCTATGAATCTATGAATATTGCTTCCTTCCTCCACCCTACCACTGCCAAAACGTTTCAGATTCACAAGGTAGCTCCTCAGTGAGACTGGAGGAGGAGAGATTCCCCCTGAATTTTCAGTGCAGTCAGCCAAGCTACCCGCTTCTGAGGCCACAAACTGCTGGTGGCAAAAGAATGTCCTCGTCACAAGGAACGAGGTGGCAGTGGGGTGCCAGGTTCTCCTGCCACGGCACCGAGTCCCCAGGAACCAGAGGGACATGAACATCCTGGTGGTCAGAGCTGAGAAGCTGATCTGTGCCACACCTTGCCACTGGCAGCCAATTCCAATCCCCTGTCACTGGTTCCCTTGGTACCTTGCTAGCAGCTGTAGATACATTTTTGTTGCTGTTGTAAACATAAACTATCACCTAGCCCAGGCCATTATAGAGAGAGAGTTCAGAAGCAAAGTGCTTTAAACCTTACAATTGGTAATCTTTGTTGATTTCTCTTTTTACTTCTGCCCTGTAGAAAAAGGGCAACTAGGTCTAAAATGCTTCAGATTGTTGCTTTGTGGGTTTTTTTGGGTACATCCTGCAGCATTAGCTTTGTAGGCAGCTCAGGCTTTACACCTACTGTACCACAACAAAAGGTTTGCTGTGCTGTAGGTGTAAGGCTGAGCATCAGCCATCACTTCAAACATGCATTGTCATGCAGCTGGGAGATGTGGGGCTGGTTCAACTGCTTTGCAGATCCGTCTTGGGGGGGGTTGGTGGTGTCCTCTGGTTTCAAAGGCTTTGGGAGCAGTTCATGCTATGCTGTGTGTGAGCAGAGGAACGACCCAGACAGTGCAGACAGCCCCCGAGCTGTTATTTCAGTTTGACGTGGAGCAGACTGAGCGCTTCTGTACTGTCCCCTGGCTTGCAGATGTTTTGAGATGATCTTGATATTCCAGTCCTTAGAGAGTCAGCAGAGAGAGTTGTTTCCACCAACGGGTGGGAGGTGGCTTCAGCAGTCTCTGTCCCTGCCTCTGCCTCCAACTCTTCATCAGTTATAAACAATTTCGACTCCCTCCACTTGGAGTAGACGTCTTGGCTGCCTCTGGAACCGCTGGAGTCACTGCCAGCCCCCTGTACATTCAGTTCCTCTGTCGACTGTATGAGGTTTTGCACAGATAAAGACTTTCCCAAGTCCATCTGCACCACAGGTTTAACTGAGAGCAAAGGTTCCCCTCCTGCATCCAGGCTTTTCCTCCAGGCCAGCTCCTTGGCAGCAGCTGGCTGGGCGACTTGTCCACTGTCCTTGGAGGCAACAAGGCAAGCGGTGACGTCGGAAACGTTCTCCTGGGTGGTCACAGGAATGATGTGAACTGGCTCAGGCCTGCTGATGTGCTTCATGGATGAGAAAGGTGGTATCTGTAAGGTGGATGGAGCTGCTGGCTTGCTGGCCTGGTTCATTTGGTTTGCTGCGCTGCTAATCGCCGCAGGTCCATCGTTTGGCACTTGCGTCGCTTGACTATGCATAGCTGGAGCGAAAGCACAGTAAGCCTGAGTGCTGAACTCGTTCGGTGTCAGGATGAGCTGCAGGCCACGAGGCAGGTTGGCACTAGCTGATCTGGATACACAGCCACTGGTTTGTGCGGAGTGAGCCAAGTCCTTGCTGTCTGATGGGCTCTGGTAGTCGGAGGTCTGCTCGCAGTCGAAAGCTGGCATCTGGAGGGAGGCCAACGCCAGCGCCGAGGCAGAGCCCTTCCGCAGGACCTGCTGGTAAATATCTAACAGGCAGTCCAGCTTGGACTCAATGGATTGTACCTGCAGGGGGAAGAGGACAGTCATACAATCACAGAATTGTCAGGGCTGGAAGGAACCTCAAGGCTCATCCAGTTCCAACCCCCTGCCATGGGCAGGGACACCTCACACCACAGCAGGTTGCTCACAGCCACATCCAGCCTGGCTGCAAAAACCTCCAGGGATGAGGCTTCCACCACCTCCCTGGGCAACCTGTGCCAGTGTCTCTCCACCCTGATGGGGAACAACTTCTTCCTGACATCCAATCTGAATCTCCCCATTTCTAGTTTTGTTCCATTTCCCCTCAGTCCTATCACTCCCTGACACCCTCAAAAATCCCTCCCCAGCTTTTTTGTAGCTTCCTTCAGATCCTGGAAGGCCACAAGGAAGGTCTCCTGGGAGCCTTCTCCTCTCCAGACTGCACAACCCCAACCCTCTCAGTCTGTCCTCATAGGAGAGGTGCTCCAGCCCTCTGCTCATCAATGCCACATGCTTAAATTAAAACACTTGGAACTCAAATAAAGGCAAATCTGGCCAGCAGATCTGGAGAGGTGATTCTGCCTCTCTACTCTGCTCTGGTAAGACCTCACCTGGAGTACTCTGTCCAGCTATGGGTCCCCCAGCACAAGAGAGACATGGACCTGCTGGAGCAGGTCCAGAGGAGGGCCACAAAGATGATCAGAGCTGGAGCACCTCTCCTACAAAGATGGGCTGAAAGAATTGGGGCTGTCTAGCCTGGAGAAGAGAAGGCTCTGGGGAGACCTTATAGCTGCATTTCAGCATCTGCAGGGGACCTCCAGGAGGGCTGGGGAGATACTGTTCAGAAAGGCTTGGACAAGGGGCAATGGTTTGAAACTGGAGCAGGGCAGGTTTAGGTTGGACCTAAGGAAGAAGTTCTTCACAATGAGAGTGGCGAAACACCAGAACAGGCTTCCAGGGGATGAGGTTGAGGCCCTGTCCCTGGAGACATTCAGGATCAGACTGGATGTGTACCCTGAGCAGCCTGATCTAGTTGGAGGTGTCCCTGCTGAATGCAGAGGGGTTGGACAAGATGCCCTTTGAGGGTCCCTTCCAAACCAATGCAATCTGTGAACCTGTGACTGCTGAAGAGAAAAATGGAAGAAGCTTGGTATTTGCTCCTGGCCACTGCAATACAATGCCAAAAGCCAAATAACCAAGGTGATAAAAGGGGAAAAAATAGGAACCTGTAATTGCTCCTCACTTACTTCTCTGTACATGGAAGACAGTTAAGGTTATACAATTTCAGCATGCAAATGAAGCAGGTGTTAGAAAAAAGCCTAAACCCATGTGACCTGCTGGGCCTTGTAAGCTAGCAATGAAACCCACACAAGGTGTGAGCACCAGAGCAAGCACAGCAACACAGGGAAGTACTCTACCTGCTTCTCCACCTTGACCACACGCCCTAACATGCTGAGGTCATCAGCTGCCTCGCTCTCTGCAGGGTTCTTCTCTCTGCTTCTTTTGTCTGCTGTGATCTGTCCTTTCCCAAGAATCTGGTCAACACTGCAAGAGAAATAAGCTGCTGTGATTCCCCCAAACGGTAATGGTCTGGAAGTGTTTGCTTATAGCCATGAATTGAAAACGAATCACACACCTGCTGAGCACAGCCCTTCTAATCCACCCACCAGAGCACACTGCTGCCTCATGGTCAGCCTCCCACCCACCAGGACCCCCAGGGCCTTTTCCCCTTCCCTGATCTCCAGCACCTCAGTCCCCAACCTCTCCTGCTCCATGAGGTTGTCCTTTCCCAGGTGCAAGACTCTGCCCTTGTTGAACAGAGAGGTTCTCCTCCCCCTCTACTCTGCCCTGCTGAGGCCACATCTGGAATCTTGTGTCCAGTTCTGGGCCCCTCAGCTCAAGAAGGACCTCAGGGAACTGCTTGAGAGAGTCCAGCACAGAGCCCCAAAGCTGCTGAAGGCAGTGGAAGATCTTCCTTAGGAGGAGAGGCTGAGGGAGCTGAGGGCTCTGGAGCTTGGAGAGGAGGAGCCTGAGAGGTGAGCTCCTTGCTGGTGCTAAAGATGTGCAGGGGGAGTGCCCAGAGGCTGGAGCCAGGCTCTGCTGGGTGATGCCAAATGCCAGCAGAAGGGGCAGTGCTGGAAGCTGAGCCAGAGGAAGTTCCATGCAAACAGGAGGAAAAGTTTTTTCCCTGTGAGGGTGACAGAAGCCTGTTGGAGGCTGCCCAGGGGGGTTGTGGAGTCTCCCTCTCTGGAGATATTCCAACCCCAGCTGGCTGTGTTCCTATGTGAGCTGCTGTAGGTGCCCCTGCTCTGGCAGGGGGTTGGACTGGATGAGCTTTGGAGCTCCCTTCCAGCCCCTGGCAGTCTGTGACTCTGTGACACATCACCAATCATTGACTGACATAACACCAAGGGCTTATGCAGAGCAGGAGCTCTTCCCTCCTTACCGTGACTGGAGACTCTTAATCCTGCAGAGCATGTCCAGGTGACCTGCTGAGTACTGCTCAATGACATCTTTCACATCATATGGGCGAAGAGTTTCCTTAAACTTCCTCTTTGCAACGTGGAATTTCATAATTCTGTGGGGAAAGAGCATTGCACAGATTAACCCTGAAGAGCTGTGAAACAATATCACAGAGCACTGGAGCAGGCTGCCCGGAGAGGTAGTGGAGTCTCCTCTGCACACATTCAAAACCCCAAACATCCAAGACACCTCACACTAGATCAGCCACTTCCAACCCCCCTGCCATGGCAGGGACACCTCACACCACAGCAGGTTGCTCACAGCCACATCCAGCCTGGCTGCAAAAACCTCCAGGGATGAGGCTTCCACCACCTCCCTGGGCAACCTGTGCCAGTGTCTCACCACCCTCATGGGGAACAACTTCTTCCAGACATCCAATCTGAATCTCCCCACTTCTACTTTTGCTCCATCAGGCCAAAGAGCTGATATCTGTCCTCAGCCTCCTCTTCTGAAGACTAAACACACACAGTTCCAGCAAGTCCCATGCTGGTAGCTTCCAGTTAAAAATGATATTGCTTGTCAGTGGCACTGGGCTTGAGCTGCCATTCTGATGATAGAAACAACCCTTGGGAAAGGGCTGTTAGGAGAAGTCTCTCCCTTTGACACTTCAGGACTGAACCTCCATGCAGTTTTAAATAAGGGCAGGTGCTGCACTTTCCTCTCTTCCATTGCCAGCCACTTCTACAGACTAAAGGCTTTGGGTGTCTTTTGCAAGCCAAAGGCTTCTGAAACTGGGATGTGGAGTCCTTTCCTTTTCTGTTCTTTTAGCTGCCAAATGATGCCAGGATGTTCTGTTCTTAGCAATGTGACAGCACAGACAACCTCTCCTGGAATCCAGCTCTTCATTCAAGTGACAGAGCATAAAAGAGGTAGGTGACAAACAAGAAAGGATCATTCTTCTGCTAGGATTCTCTCTGGGTTGGGTGGTCACCATTTTTTTTCACTTCATGCTTTTTGGATGAAGTGAAAATACAAAAGTATATTAGAAAAGCAGAGCTGAAGGATGAAGAGCAGAGCTGGAGACAACTGAATTCACCACCACTGAGTGATTTTACAAGAGAAAAGGCAGAAGACTAATTTTTATTAACAGCCAAAGGAAGCTTCTTAATCAGGATGCACAGAAGTATTCCTTACTGCTTGGCAGCTACTGAGGAGGATTTTGGGCTTATCAAAGTGGTTTGTTTGCAACACTCAGCAGCCAAAGGCAGGACTGAAAGCATGAGGGCTCTGCCAATGAGCTGTGACTATCACTTCTGGGTTAGGGATCAGCTCACGTGATGCCATCTTAATTAACTTCAGCAAGGAACAGGCCCATATTGCTCATTTATTCAGAGAATCACAGAATTGTCAGGGCTGGAAAGGACCTCAAGGCTCATCCAGTTCCAACCCCACTGCCACTGGCAGGGACACCTCACACTAGATCAGGTTGGTCACAGCCACATCCAGCCTGGCTGCAAAAACCTCCAGGGATGAGGCTTCCACCAGCTCCCTGGGCAACCTGTGCCAATGGTTTGGGTTGGAAGGGAGAGAAGGAGCCTGAGAGGTGAGCTCCTTGCTGGTGCTAAGGATGTGCAGGGGGAGTGCCCAGAGGCTGGAGCCAGGCTCTGCTGGGTGATGCCCAATACCAGCACAAGGGGCAGTGGTGGAAGCTGAGCCATAGGAAGTTCCATGGAAACAGGAGGAAGATTTTTTTTTTATCCCCTGTGAGGGTGACAGAACCCTAGAACAGGCTCCCCAGAAAGATAGGTTGGACTGGATGATCTTTGAGGTCTCTTCCAACCAGATGTTTTCTGCGACTCTGGGGCTGAACCTCCATCCCCAGAGGTATTTCAGGGAGGTGGAGACGTGGTGCTGAGGGGCATGGTTTAGTCTCAGACTCGGCAGTGCTAGATAACGGTTGGACTTGACGATCTTAAAGATCTTTTCCCACCGAAGGATCCTGATTCTACGAAGTCAGACCAAGGCAGAGCTCGGCCTGTCGTTCCCGCTCTCACCACAAGAGGGCAAGCGAGGCCCACGGGAAACTGAAGGGAGCCGGAGCCGGCGCCGGCAGTCCGCAGCTGCTGGCACTGACCGAGCAGCTGCAGCTGAACGCTAGGATGGACCCCAAAGAGCAACCCTGGGTAGTCCCTGGGACTTCTGAAAATATTATTTACACTCTTAAACCGCTGCATGCCGTGGCGTGGGCTGGTATTTTATAGCTCAGACCCACTGTGATAGATGATAACGTGGTTGTCACACGTGTGACCATCCTGGGGTGACAATTAGCTATCAAAAGTAGAATCACAGAATGGTTTGGGTGGGAAGGAACCTTTAGACGTCATCTAGTCCAACCCCCTGCAGTTAAGCAGGGACATCTGCAACGGAGCAAGAAGACTGTTTCAGTGATACATCAAGAGGAGAGAAGGCGGGGGGAAAGGCTTTTGTGGTGAATTACAGTAAGGCTGCAAAAGCTGCGCAGCCTGGAGAAAAGAAGGCTCCAGAGAGACCTTAGAGCAGCCTGCCAGTACCTGAAGGGGACCTTCAAGAAATCTAGGAAGGGACTTTTGACAAGGGCTTGGAGTGATAGGATGAGAGGGAATGGATTGAAGCTTGAGGAAGCAGATTGAGACTGGAGATTAGGAAGAAATTCTTTATGGTAAGGGTGGGGAGACACTGGCACAGGTTGCCCAGGGAGGCTGTGGATGCTTCCTCCCTGGAGGTGTTCAAGGCCAGGCTGGATGAGGCCTTGAGCAGCCTGGGCTGGTGGGAGGTGTCCCTGGCCATGGCAGGGCGTTGGAACTGGATGAGCTTTAAAGTCTCTTCCAACCCAGACCATTCTGTGATTATGATTAAAGGCTTTTTGTTCATGGCAAAACCAGGACTGGCTGAGCAGGGCTGCACAACCTGCTGTGCACCAAGGCTCAGTGCACTGCTAGCCACAAGCACTTTGGGCACTGCTCTGATCACAGCAGGAGGCTGCAGAGGAGCAGGATTGGTCCCAGCCTGGCCCAAGGCAAGCTGTGGAGCACAGTAGGGTTCACCACCACCCATCTGTTCCCTACTCATTCACCACTCTCTAAATGCATCCAGTGACTTTCCTTCCTTACGTCCCTTCTGCCTCAGCTGATCTTCACTGACAGAGAGTTTGTTGTAAGGGGAGAAGCAGCACAGATGGGCTGTGGAAGACTCAGCCTGAGGGGCTTTGAGAAGGGGCTTATAGCTCTACAGGTTACCTCCCTTGACCTACTGACCACTGCCCTTCTAATCCCCCCAGGCTGCCCTTGGCCTTCTTGGCCACCAGAGCACATTGCTGGCTCATGGGCAACCTCCCACCCACCAGGACCCCCAGGGCCTTTTCCCCTTCCCTGCTCTCCAGCAGCTCAGACCCCAACCTCTCCAGCTCCATGAATTGTTCTTTCCCAGGTGCAGGACTCTCCCCTTGCCCTTGCTGAATTTCCTTCCATTCTCCCTGCCCAGCTCTCAGCCTGTCTCAGCCTGGCTGACTGGCAGCACAACCCTCCTGTGGCACCACTCCCCCCAGTTTGGTGCCATCAGCAATCTTGCTGGCAGTGCTCTTTGTGCCCTCATCCAGCTCATTGATGAAGATATTGAACAGCTCTGGTCCCAGTGCTGACCTCTGAGGGACTCCACTGGACACAGGCCTCCAACTGGACTCCATCCCACTGACCTTGTTGAACTTCACTCAGTTTCTTCCCTGGCTTCATTAAATTTCTTCAGTCTCCAACTGCTGCTGTATACCAACATGAAAGTAAAAAAACCAACCTCCCCCCACCTCCTTTGAATTGCCTTTGCAATTCAAAGCTGCTGCTAAAAACAAACTTCAAAAGGAGGCACAAAGTTTCCATATAGGCAGATGTTATCATCTTGAAATTCTACAGTTACTATATAGCAGTGTCTCAGATACTGCTTCAGATGTGTGCAGAGATGCCAGGGCAGGCAGGTAATGGATACTCTGAATAATCAGAAAGAAGATCAGCTGCCTGAGGGACAGAATTGTCACTCTCTTGATTTGGAGAGACTAAGGTCTAGCATTCAACAGGAGTCTGGAGATGATGGCACACAGCATCACAGGATGCTAGGGGTTGGAAAGGACCTCTGAAGGTCATTGAGTCCAACCCCCTGCCAGAGCAGGAGCAGAGAATCCAGCACAGATCACACAGGAACACATCCAGGCAGGGCTGCAAAGGCTCCACACAAGGAGACTCCACAACCTCTCTGGGCAGCCTGCTCCAGGGCTCTGGCACCCTCCCAGTCAAGAAGTTCCTCCTCCTGTTGAGGTGGAACCTCCTGTGCTGCAGTTTCCATCCATTGTCCCTTGGCCTATCCCAGGGTGCAAGTGAGCAGAGCCTGTCCCTGTCCCCTCCCTCCTGACCCCCAGCCCTCAGCTATTGAGAGACATTGATCAGATCCCTCTCAGCTTTCTCCTCTCCAGAGCTCCAGGGAGGAGGCATCCACAGCCTCCCTGGGCAACCTGTTCCAGTGTCTCCCCTCTGTCACTGCCAAGAATTTCTTCCTCATCTCCAGTCTCAATCTGCCTTTCTCCAGCTTCAACCCTTCCCTTCTCCTCCTGCCACAAGCAGGCCTTGTCAAAATCTCTCAGATTTATTCATTCAAGTATTTTTTGCACTCACCTGATGGCTCTGATGACAGTTTTAAGAGCAGGAGTGAGATCTTCTACTGACACATCACACTGGCAGCCTTTCTCATCATACACATCATCTGTCCCCAGGCTGGTGTCAGCTGCAAAAGACAAGAGCAGGCTCAACAAGCAGCACTTAACTTACAACTCCCTTCCTTGAGTGTTTTCTAAACTGCCTGCCCTGTGGCTCTGGAAAAACCAAGGGACTGCAAATCAAGGAAGAGAAGAGCTGCACCAGTTTGCCACTGCTTGTGCCATCAGAGGCCTGGGGAGTCCCCAGTGTGGCTATTAAAAGTTAAGAGAAGGAGCCAGCCCTGATAGGTTCCAAACAAAGGAACAGTTGAGTACCAGAATGTCTGTTCCTGAGGTCTCACTGCTTCCCATTCCATCCTCTGCCTTCAGAGAGAGTCCTGAGCTAGCAGAACACAGATCACAGGATGCCAGGGGTTGGAAGGGACCTCTGGAGATCATCAGGTTCCACTCCCCTGCCAGAGCAGGACATAGAATCCCCCCTGGGCAGCCTGTTCCACTCCTCTGTCACCCTCACAGAGGAAAATTCTTCCTCCTGTTTGCATGGAACTTCCTCTGGCTCAGCTTCCACCACTGCCCCTTCTGCTGGCATTGGGCATCACCCAGCAGAGCCTGGCTCCAGCCTCTGGGCACTCCCCCTGCACATCTTTAGCACCAGCAAGGAGCTCACCTCTCAGGCTCCTCCTCCCCAAGCTCCAGAGCCCTCAACTCCCTCAGCCTCTCCTCCTAAGGAAGATCTTCCACTGCCTTCAGCAGCTTTGGGGCTCTGTGCTGGACTCTCTCAAGCAGTTCCCTGAGGTCCTTCTTGAGCTGAGGGGCCCAGAACTGGACACAAGATTCCAGATGCAGCCTTTTTTCCCTTACATTCACATGGAACCTCCTCTGCTCCAGCTTGACCCCACTGCCCCTCATCCTTGTGTCTGTTCCCAGAGCAAATCCTCCCCATCAGTATCTGAGCACCCTTGGTGCCAGCTCATGCCCAGCCCTGCACACATCTGCTTCTTCATCCTGCCCCAAACCCTTTGTTCACGTCTCCTGCTCTCTTTCAGCATGCCTGGGCATGGTCTAAGCAGGCTCCATGAGGAACCTTAGGCAGCAGCTGCTCTGCATGACCTTTGCTACTCTGCCAGGTCTTCCTAGGGTTAGCACTGGCCCTTCCTTCTCTCCAGGAGCCTCCACCATCAGCCTTGCAAGTCTCCCGCTCTCAGTGATGGCTGAAGTCTCTCTTAAGGCAGATTCATAGAATGCTTTGGGTTGGAAGAGACTTTCAAGATCATCCAGGTCTGCATGGGACAGCAATGTGCCCTGGTGGCCAAGAGAGACAATAGGGTCCTGGGGTGCAGCAAGCAAAGTGTGGCCAGCAGGGCTGGGGAGGTTCTGCTCCCCCTCTGCTCTGCTCTGCCCTGCTGAGACCACAGCTGCAATCCTGTGTCCAGTTTGGGGCTCCCCAGGTGAAGAGAGACAGAGAGCTGCTGGAGAGAGTGCAAGGGAGAGGCAGGAGGATGCTTAGGGGACTTGAGCATCTCCCCTGGGAAGAGAGCCTGAGAGCCCTGGGGCTGTTTAGTGTGGAGAAGAGAAGGCTGAGAGGGATCTGATCAATGTCTGTCAAGAGCTGAGGGCTGGGGCTCAAGTGGAGGGGGCCAAGCTCTGCTGGGTGCTGCACAGCAAGAAGCCAAGGAGCAATGGAGACAAAGTGGAAGAGAGAAGGTTTCAGCTGAAGAGGAGGAGAAAGTTCTTTGGTGTGAGGGTGAGGGAGGCCTGGAGCAGGCTGCCCAGAGAGGTTGTGGAGTCTCCTTCTCTGGAGCCTTTCCAGCCCCACCTGGATGCATTGCTGTGTGGCCTGCCCTGGGTGCTGCTGCTCTGGCAGGGGCTTGGACTGGAGGATCTCTGGAGCTCCCTTCCAACCTCTCATGTTGTGTGGCTCTGTGAACTCTTCCCAGCAAACCCCAGTTCTTCATGGTCACCCCAGGTGACTGAGCACAAGGATGTGCACTGCCCTGAACCACTGCATGCCAGCAATGCCAAAAAGTGAGGAGTTTGTGGCAGCATTTCATAGGGCTCTGCTCCAAAGCTCTGCACAGGGCCTGATTTATTATTTCTATAAATATCATTTGTCCTTTCTTAGAAGTGTTTTGTGTGCTTTAATAACATGCTCTGGTGTTGGGAGTATGTGATGCTTGCTTTCCTCACCCTCAGAGCTCCACGCTCTCACTGGCAGCAGCATTTCAAGCAGTTATCTGCTTGCTGAATAGAATCAAAAAAACATTTTCTACCCTTGAATTTGGGAACTGGAACAAAAAGGCAAATTGCATCCTAGGCTGCAGCCAGAGGAGTGTGGGCAGCAGGGCAGGAGAGGGGATTCTGCCCCTTGGCTCTGCTCTGCTCAGACCTCACCTCCAGTTCTGCTGTCCCCAGCAGAAGGAGGACACGGAGCTGCTGGAGAGAGGCCAGAGGAGGCCACAAAGATGATCCAAGGGTTGGAGCAGCTCTGCTGTGAGCACAGGCTGGGGGAGCTGGGGGTGTGCAGCCTGGAGAGGAGAAGGCTCCAGGGGGACCTCAGAGCTGCCTGCCAGGACCTGAAGGGATCCTGCAGGAAGGCTGCAGAGGGATTGTTCATGAGGGTGTCTGAGACAGGCCAAGGGGGAATGGTTTGAAGCTGAGGCAGAGCAGGGTTAGAGTGGAGCTGAGGAAGAAGTTCTTCAGCAGGAGGGTGGTGAGACTCTGGCACAGGCTGCACAGGGAGGCTGTGGATTCCCTCTCCCTGGAGGTGTTCAAGGCCAGACTGGATGAGGTCTTGAGCAGCTGAGTCTAGCTGAGAGGTGTCCCTGGGCATGGTGGGGAGGTTGGAGCAGATGAGCTCTGAGGTCCCTGCCAGCCTGAGCCATTCTGGGATTCCATGACTAAGTGCATGTGGTGACAGCACAGAAGTGCTCCTAAGAGAGTGGTTGGCAGGGTGGTCCCAACATGGACCCCCTGGCCCCAGGAGTGCTTAGGCCTGAAAGAAAGATGCAGACAATGGTTCTAGCAGGGCCTGATGCAGCAGGACTAGGGATGATGGTTTTAAACTAAAAGAGGGAGATTGAGGCTAGATCCAAGGAAGAGTTTTGGGATTGTTGTTTTTGTTGGTTTTTTTTTGGTTTTGGTTTTTTTTTTTTTTTTTTTTTTTTTTTTTTTTTTTTTTTTTTTTTTTTTTTTTTTTTTTTTTTTTTTTTTTTTACCATGAGGGTGATGAAACAGTGAAGAGGTTGCTCTGAGCAACCTGATCTAGTGGAAGATGTTCCTGCTCACTGCAGGGGGGCTGGACAAGATGACCTTTAAAAACATAAAATCATTCTATGATTCTGTTATTCTGCTCTGGCTGAGTGGGAGGAGAGAGGGCTCTTCATGTGGGTGACCTAAATCATTCTGCTGAGGCTGAATACTTCACACTTAGACATGGCCAAAGCTAAGCAGGTGCCTGAAGTTGATGGTCTGTACCTGACTCTCAATAATTGCTGTTACAGCACAAGGATTCAGTCTATGTCCCCTGAAAAAAAATGGAGAGGGAATGATAGAACTGTCAGGGCTGGAAGAGACCTCAAGGATCATCCAGTTCCAATGGAGATCAGATCATTGTATCCAGGTGATGTACAAAAAAAAAAAAACTTTCTACCAATCCCATTGCCACTTTGGCCAAACTTGAGCTGTGTCAGAAATGCTTCCACCAGAAAAATGCTGTTAGGGAAATTCTTTATGATATTACAACCACAGAATTGTCAGGGTTGGAAGGGACCTCAAGGACCATCCAGTCCCAACCCCCTGCCATGGGCAGGGACACCTCACACCACAGCAGGTTGCTCACAGCCACATCCAGCCTGGCTGCAAAAACCTCCAGGGATGAGGCTTCCACCACCTCCCTGGGCAACCTGTGCCAGTCTCTCACCACCCTCATGGGGAACAACTTCTTCCTGACATCCAATCTGAATCTCCTCACTTCTAGTTTTGCTCCATTCCCCCCAGTCCTATCACTCCCTGACACCCTCAAAAGTCCCTCCCCAGCTTTCTTGGAGCCCCCTGCAGATCCTGGAAGGTCACAAGAAGGTCTCCTGGGAGCCTTCTCCTCTCCAGACTGCACAACCCCAACTCTCTCAGTCTGTCTCCAGAGCAGAGCAGCTCCAGCCCTCTGCTCATCCTCATGGCCCTTCTCTGGACACCTTCCAGCACCTCCAGATCCTTCCTGGAACAGAGGCTCCAGAACTGGACCCAGAGCTCCAGGTGTGGTCTCAGCAGAGTGGAGCAGAGGGGAGAATCCCCTCCCTGGCCCTGCTGGCCACACTTCTCCCATCTGCATTTCAGAGCTTTTTCACCACTGTCATACTACACAGAATTTTTCACTACATCTCACTTATTTCCCACCCCCCTTTAAAATCATTCTAAGCACAAAATAACCTTCCTGGTTTACCTTCATACCATTCAAGGAATTTCCCTTTATCAAATTAAAGGTGTCTCAGGCCACTGCTTTGGTTATTATCTAATCTCCCTTCCTGGTAAGGTCAGGCACCTTCTTTATCTCAGTTATCACATACTGCAGGCAAGCTCCACAGAGAGCTACAATTCTAGCTCCCAGCACTCCCTCCTAACAAGTCTCTATTTTACCTTCAGCTGTTCTTTAACCTCTCACAATTTTCCTGCACTGGCAATATTTCAAGGACCAGCTCCCACTGCTTAATTAAAAAAAGGAGACTTTTTTTTTCTTTCCATTTTGAGTGATGACACAGGGGGAGCAGGAGACTTCCTAAAAACAACTCATTAGCTGCACCATAATTGTGTAGTTAAAAAGGCTGAGCTTGTGATAAATAGTGGGGACATGAGGCAGCAAGTTCTGATGGGTCTGTGAGAAACATGAGACACAAATGCCAGGAGGCAGCGAGCATACAGCTTGTGGTATTGCTTAGATGCACACCTCTGTTGTTTGATAGACACNTGTCCCTGCTCCTGTCCCTGCAGCCCTTTGCAAACAGTCTCTCTGCAGCCTTCTTGCAGCCCCTTCAGGTCCTGGCAGGCTGCTCTTAGGTGTCCCTGCAGCCTTCTCTTCTGCAGGCTGAACACCCCCAGCTCCCTCAGCCTGTCCTCCTAGCAGAGCTGCTCCAAGCCCCTGAGCATTTTCCTGGCCTCCTCTGGCCCCTCTCCATCAGCTCCATGTCCTTCCTGTGCTGAGGGCTCCAGAGCTGCACACAGCACTGCAGGGGAGGTCTGAGCAGAGCAGAGCAAAGTGTCAGAATCCCCTCTCTGGCTCTCTGGCAGTGCTGCTTTGGATGCAGCCCAGGCTGCCCTTGGCCTTCTGTGCTGCAAGCTCACACTGCCTGCTCCTGGCCAGCTTCTCCCCCACCAGCACCCCCAAGTCCTTTTTCTCAGGATAAATGTTTCGGGAGGGTGCAAGGAATCAAATATTCCCTCAAAGAATTCTTTTTGATTAAGCGGATGAAATATGTTTGTATTATCCTAGAACGGTCTGGGTTGGAAGGGACCTCCAAAGGTCATCAAGTCCAACTCCCAAAGCTTTAAGTTAACTCAGCCTTTCCTAACACAAACAAAAATAATTTCACTTACTTCATCAAGAGAAACCATCCCATGAAGCAGCATACCATGAAGCAGAAGCAGAAACACAACCAGAACTAAGGCCCCAGGCTGACCTTAAATAGCATCTCAGGACCACAGGCAGGGAGGCAGGTGTGGGGGAAAACAGAAGGGGCTGATCTAGGTCACTAACGCAATTAGCAGCCTCAAGAACCTCCCTTGATGCAGCACAGAATAACAGAATCAAGGTCCAGATTGGAAAATCCCTCAGGATCCCCAAGCCCAACCATGAACCCTACTCTCCAAGGGGCACCCCTAAACCACAGCCCCAAGCACCACAGCCAAACCACCTTCAAACACAGCCAGCCTTGGGCACTCCACCACCTCCCTGCCCAGCACATTCCAAGCCCTGACCACTCTGCTGCCTAAGGGCCACTGTGAACCTCCCCAGGGGCAGCTTGAGGCTCTGTCCTCTTCTTCTCTCACTAATCACCTGGGAGAAGAGACCAGCACCAACCTCTCCACAACCTCCTTGCAGGGAGCTGCAGACAGGGAGGAGGTCTCCCCTCAGCCTCCTCTCTTTCACACTAACCAGCCCCAGCTCCTTCAGCCTCTCTCCATCAGATCTATTCTCACACTCTCCTGGTTATCAGAATAAAAAGCTGGAAGAGATTGTGGACAAATTTCTTTCCCTTTTTGGAGCTCAAAGCTGAAAGGAGGCTTGTGGAGAACCTTGTTGCCCTCTGCAGCTCTGTGTTTTTGGCTAATATTCAATACCCTCCCGTGCTGAACACTTTGGATGTTATATTCAAGCAGACAGGCAGTGCCCCTAGGGTACAGCTAAGGCTCTCAGTAACTCAGGGAGGGGCTTGGGAGCAGGGCATGGTAGGAAACAGGCATCACAGAATATTTTTGTACCTCACTGAGAACTACCTGGAGAACAAATCTTATTATCTTATCCCCATCCCTGGAGGTATTTAAAAGGCATGTAGATGTGGTACTGATTGACTGGCACTTGGCTGTGCCAAGTTCACGGTTGGACTCAATGACCTTCAAGATCTTCTCCAACCTAAATCATTTTATGACTTTACAGTCATTTTGGGACATGTTTTGGTGGCCATGGTAGGCTTGGGTTGATCAACTGATTGGAAGAGACCTCCAAGATCATGAAGTCCAACCAATCACCCAACCCTATCTAATCAACCAGACCATGGCACCAAGTGCCTCATCCAGGCTTTGCTTAAACATCTCCAGGGACATTGACCCCACCACCACCCTGGGCAGCACATCCCAATGGCCAGTCTCTCTTTCTGGGAAGAACTTCTTTCTAAGACCAAGCCTAAACTTCCCCGTGCACAGCTTCAGACTGTGTCCTCTTGTTCTGTCCCTGGTTGCCTAGGAGAAGAGACCAACCCCCACCTGGCTACAGCCTCCCTTCAGGTAGTTGTAGAGAGCAATGAGGTCCCCTCTGAGCCTCCTCCAGGCTAAACACCCCCAGCTCCCTCAGCCTCTCCTCACAGGGCTGTGCTCCAGTCCCCTCCCCAGCCTTGTTGCCCTTCTCTGGACACGTTCCAGCATCTCAACATCTTTCTTGAATGGAGTGGCCCAGAACTGGCCGGAGCACTGGTGGTGTAGCTGTTGGTCCTTCCCAACCCCGTCGCTCCTACGATTCTGCTCTCCACAGCCGGGCGAGGCTTGCAGGCAGGAGCGGGGGCGGGAGACGCACGGGAGGCTCCTACCGTCGAGCACAGGCTTGGGCTGGGAGCTCTTGAGGCGCAGCGAGGGCCTGAAGCGAGTGCGGTCGTTGAAGCTCCAACTCTTCTGCACCTTGGTGGGGCTGCCCTCGGGGGCGGCGTCGGCGCTGGGGGAGCGGCGATCCCCCACCGAAGACTGCCTGCTCTTGATGCTCTGGCCCCGCGGGCTGGCCATCCGGACACGCTCCTTAAAGCTCAGCTTCTGACTGTCAGGAGGAAAAAGGTGTTTTTATTTCATGCTTACTGCATTTTATTTTAATTTCACTTAATTTTGTTTAGTTTTATTTTTTTGTTTCATTTTATTTTGTTTATTTTTATTTTTATTTTATTTGGGGTTTTTATTTTGTTTATTTTTCATTTTATTTTGTTTTTGTTTTTATTTTGATTAATTTTATTTTGTTTTGTTTCATTTCGTTTAGTTTCATTTTATTTTGTTTCATTTTGGGTTTTTTTTGTTGTTTAATTTTATTTTAGTTTTTTTATTTTTTTATTTTTTAAATTTAAATTTATTTTTATTTTATTTTGTTTTATTTTGTTTTGTTTCATTTAATTTAGTTTCATTTAATTTCTTTTTTTTTTGTTTGGTTTATTTTATTTTATTTATTTTGTTTTGTTTCATTTAATTTCATTTTAGTTAGTTAGTTTTTTTTTTTCCCTATCATCCAATAACCAAAATTGATTTCTCATCTCACTCCATAGCAGGAAGCTGTTTCCCTGTGCACTTTTACCTTCATCGAATGTATTTCCTGTGGGAATAAAACTGGTTTTGATGCAAATTGTTTTTGGGTAAAGGCATTATCAGTGGCAGTCTGCCTTACACTACAGGAAAAGGAAAGGAAGGAAGACAAAGGAAAAGGAAGGAAGACAAAGGAAAGGAAGGAAGACAAAGAAAACAAAGGAATACAAAGGAAATGAAGTTCAATAGAGATAAATTTCACTCAGTGATGGTAGATTAATCTCCAAGATTTCTTTCCCCCCTTTCCTTGCATTTTAAATAGGTTTATTTCTACCTTAGCAGCCCAGCTCAGTGCATTCTGGGCAGCCTGGTCTAGATGGAGGTGTCCCTGATGACTGCAGGGAGGTCAGACTGGATGACCTTTGGAGGTCCCTTCTGGCCCAGAACATTCTATGACTCTATGATTCTTTATGACTATGATTCTTCTATGACTCTATGATTCTATGCCTCTCTGACTATGACTCTTATGACACTATGATTCTATGATTCTTATGACTCTCTGATTCTATGACTCTATGATTCTTTATGACTATGATTCTTCTATGACTCTATGACTCTATGATTCTTCTATGATTCTTCTATGACTCTATGATTCTATGACTCTTCTGTGACTCTTCTATGACTCTTCTATGATTCTTCTGTGATTCTTCTATGATTCTTCTATGATTCTGTGACTCTATGACTCTATGATTCTATGACTCTTTGACTCTCTGAGTCTCTTACTCTATGACTCTATAACTGACTTTATGACTGACTCCTTGGCTCTCTGGCTCTGATTCCATGATTCTATGCCTTTATGATTCATGACTCTGATTCCATGACTCTCTGACCACCTCTCCAGACAAACAAGCCCAAGATGTATTCTGCCATCACTGCATGCCATGGGGCACGGTTTCTTTGGGGCTGTGAGCAGGCAACCCCACTGTTGTTAGATCCATGCTCATTCCAAGGGGTGGCACTTCCAACACTCCATAGCCATCGTTAGTCACCACTCACACCCAGAACTCCTTGCTACAGGCACTTGGGCAAGACCAACTCAAAACTAAGGGAACATCCAAGAAACAGCCCTGGTGAATGTGGATGGAAATGCAGTGACAGGCTGTGTGTTATGGCTTGGGGTTGGTGCTTTAGCCTTAGTTATAACCAGAACAGGAACTTTCTGGGCACCTTTGAGTCAAAAGGTAAATGAAGTAGGGGACTGGATACAGAAGAATAATGTAGATTAGTCTACAGCATTCCATTGGTTTGCTGACTGGAATATAGTTTGCTGCACTAAGCAATTGTAAGCTAATGCTTTTCCCTTGCAACTGTCTCCTCCAGTCAGCAGAATGTGGGATATTTCCACTCCCTACTTCCCAGTGCTTAAGTTACCTTTGTTCATCTTCCAGCACATCTGATGACTATCCTATGGTCCCCATGACTATCTGGCTATGCTTCTTCCTTATTTAGCATTTTGGCCTCTGTTTGTCTATTCCTGTAGGAGGTACAAAGTTGGGGAGGAGGAGAAGGGGAGAAGGCAGAGGAGGTTCCATGTAAACATAAGGAAAACAATTCTTCACTTTGAGGGTGGCAGAGCACTGGAAAAGGCTGCTAAGAGAGGTGGTGGAGTCTCCTTCTCTGGAGGCACTCAAAACCTGCCTGGACATGTTCCTGTGTGATTCACTCTAGGTGATCCTGCTCTGGCAGGGGCATTGGACTAGATGATCTTCAGAGGTCCCTTCTCAACTCTGTGAAGCAGAAAGGAAGTCTGACAGTGTGGTTTGGAGACCTTGTTTCATCTCCAAGGTTAAGTTCAATCCCCTGTGCAAGGGAATGGTCTCCTTGATCAGTGCTCCTGCACCAGCATGGTGAGAGATGGGAGCAATGCAGCAGCCACTCATGGTATGATGTTATCTGGTCTCCTGCTGCCCTGGCATAAGCTTTGGGGGCACCTTCAAAACCCCTGTAGCAAAAAAAAAAAAGTCTACCCTGCAAATTAGGTAAGTAAAGAGACTTTTTAGTACCCTTGAAATCTTTGCATTTAGCTTCAGCATGGCCACAAGATGTTTTCAACAGAAATTAATTCTGCAGTCAATTCACAGATTCACAGAATGGTTTGGATTGGAAGGGACCTTGAAGGTCATCTAGGTCCACCCCTGCTGCCATGGGCAGGGACACCTCCCACCAGCCCAGGCTGCTCAAGGTCTCATCCAATCTGGCCTTGAACACCTCCAGGGCAGAGGCATCCACAGCCTCCCTGGGCAACCTGTTCCAGTGTCTCCCCACCCTCACTGGAAAGAATTTCTTCCTCATCTCCAGTCTAAAACTACCCTCCTCAAACTTCAACTAATTAATTAACTAATTAATGAAGGAATGACAACACAGACTACGTGGTGGTTGTATGTTTGAGCGGCTGCAGTCTGAGGAGACAGTGCTGTTATCTCACTGCATGCACTGGGAAGGAGCTCCAAGGGCCTGTGGCTCTGAAATGTGCAGACAATCAATCAGCTGTCCTGGTCCATGCACAGCACAGCACCACACAGCATCTCATCCTGAATACAAACATCACTGAGAGCAGTGAGGATGCAGTTTGTAGCAGGCAAAGTACATGCTGGGAAGCTCATCAAGAGATTATTTTCACCAGTGCTAAAAAAAAAGAATGAGCCCATCAGTAGAGAGATTATTAGAGAAATCCCTTTCCGCAGGGCATGGGGAATGAATACCACAATTGCTGAATGGAATCCCCTTCCTCCCTTGCCCAAAGTAGCAATTGCTGAAATAAACACATCCTGGTGCTGGAAGTGTTTTCTATTTCCCTTGCAAATTGTTACCTAGACCTGCAGTACTCTGCCTGATGCATATGCAACACAAAGGAGCCACAGACTCTACTTACTGGAAAGAAAAGGCAGTTCTAAAAGTTCATCTTCAATTCAAATTACATTTCAAGCCTGAAATGAATGTTTCAGATCAGGAGCCTTTTGCATCTGGCTGTCTGGCAGAAAGGGAGCTGGGGGTGCTGATGGGCAAGCAGCTGAAGAGGAGCCAGCAGTGTGCCCAGGTGGCCAAGAAAGCCAAAGGCATCCTGGCTGGGATCAGCAATGCTGTGTCCAGCAGGAGCAGGGAGGGGATTGTCCCCTGGCANAGAGATTGGTGCTGGTCTCTTCTCCCAGGTCAGTAGTGACAGTACAACAGGTTGTCCAGGGAGGTGGTTGAGGCTCCATCCCTGGAGATCTTGCAGGTGAGGCTGGACAGGACTCTGGGCAACCTGCTCTAGTTGGGGATGTCCCTGCTGAGTGCAGAAGGGTTGGACTGGATGAGCTTTGGAAGGTTCCTTCTGGCCTGGAGCATTCTGTGATTCTAACTTCAGTCATTCTGCACTCTTTGAGATGTGTGTCTGTCCATCACTTCCTGTCCCTCACATGATTTAGCCCAGTCTGGGATCTCACTACAGAATGGCTTAGGTTGGAAGGGACCTTAGAGATCATCTGCTCCAACCTCCCTGCCATGGCCAGGGACACCTCTCAAGCAGACTTGGTGACTAAAGCACACCTCAGGGTTTGCTTTCTTGTACAACCTTTCTTGGCATTGGCAACCTCTTTGGACCTGCTGCTTCTCTGCTCTTGCAGGAGGCAAGCTGTGGGATGGATTCACACTGAGGACATTGGGGCTTTGAAGCACCTTTCAAGTGGAGACCAATCACAGCTGGTACCTGTAGGAAACAAGCCCTTGACACTTCTCTATTTGCTTGCCCTCTGGAAGGTCTGTGGTAGGATCTTACCACCCATTGCTCCTCTCAGTACATGCAGCAGTGGTTCACTTCCTAGTTCTTATTTCTTCTTTTTATGTCTTTTCCACCTTTGACTGAAGAAGGAAGAGAAGCTCAGGGACACTAGAGGTCACTGGAGCTTCACTGCATAAGGAAGGAAGCCTGTGCTGGACTGGGCTTGGTGAGGTTTTGTTTAAACTGATAAATGCCTACAAACCTTTGCTTTTCTCTCCCAGACTCACAGCTCTGGCTGTCTCCCACTGCCCATCTGACTTTTTGGTCAGATCAGCATCCCTTTGCCTACAGTCCCACTCCCCTGTTTTCCTGCCTACCTTCCCATCTTTCTGGTCAAGTTTATCTTCTGCCCTGCTACAGCCTGAGATTGTCATAGAGTCACAGCAACATTCAGGCTGGAGAAGCTCCTCAGGATCCCCAACCCAACCATGAACCTCCTCTCCAAGGGGCACCCCTAAACCACAGCCCCAAGCACCACAGCCAAACCACCTTCAAACACAGCCAGCCTTGGGCACTCCACCACCTCCCTGCCCAGCACATTCCAAGCCCTGACCACTCTGCTGCCTAAGGGCCACTCTGAACCTCCCCAGGGGCAGCTTGAGGCTCTGCCCTCTTCTTCTCTCACTAATCCCCTGGGAGAAGAGACCAGCACCAAGCTCTCCACAACCTCCTTGCAGGGAGCTGCAGACAGCCAGGAGGTCTCCCCTCAGCCTCCTCTCTTTCACACTAACCAGCCCCAGCTCCTTCAGTTGCTCTTCATCAGATTTCTTCTCCATTACTGCTGCTTGCTACTCCTCACAATTTTCTGATCTGTTTTTCAGCTTTTCATACTTTGCTGGCTGGTGGAAATGGGAATAGGAAGAAATGTCAATAACTGGAGGGCCTGAGACTAGTTGAGAGAGGCATCCCTGCCCATGGTGGAGAGGCTGGAGTGGATGATTCCTCAAGTTCCTTCCACCTAAGCCATTCTGTGTGAAGGAGCATCCTTTGGATCTTGAACCTGACAACAAACAACTGCCACATGTCAGCAGTTCACCTCCAGTAAATACAGACATTGATTCTCATCAAGCCTGCAGCTGAAATTAAGCTAAGCTGAAGAAATTAAAATGGAATGGACAGCACAGTGAGGGCTGAAGTTCAAGACTTCTCCACCAGTCTGATGTTAGGACCAGGGCCCCAAGCAATGCAGTGTTAGGTCTCACACCTTCAAAACGCCAGAAGGAGAATCTGAGGGATATAATGTGATGGAGTTCAAGTGTCAGACAGAAAAAAAAATATTAATGAATGAAGCTCAGGGCTTCCAGAGGAAGAGAAACTATTTTTCAGTCTCCATTTCCTACCATCCCTTTGTACTTCTGTCGCCTTTAAAATCACTTTTTTAGAGTAAAGGGAAAGAATGGTAATGAGTTATAACCCAAGAGTTTCTTCCCATAGGATACATCCCTCCCTCTAGGAATGAGCATTTTTGCTACAGGCAGGATGTTCACTGAGTTCAGCAGAAGCAGAGCGTTGATTTCACAGGCACTGCTCTACCTTCCAGGACAGGAGGCAGGCACAGCACCCTTGGGCTGTGTCCGAGGGGGTTCCTCTCAACCACAGCTACACGTTTTGCCTGCTGGCTGTCGCCCAGCCTGTTCTAGCCTCACATCCCCACTGATTACCAGGTGGAGAACTTCTCTGCCACAGTTATAAAATCCCTCTTGGACCTGGGGAAATGTCTTTACCCAAATATTCAACCCCAGGGTAATGCATTCCAAAACCTCCAAGTCTGAGGCAGAGGAGGGAGCAAAGGGCATCGAGCTGCACACTGCCATGTCCCGGCCGGAGGAGTGCCAAGGAGCTGCTGTTGTTATTGCCACTGCACGAAGGGCACTGCAGACAGCAAGCAAGGAGGGGATTGCAAGCACTCCAAAAAATAAATACATCAACAAACCTCCTTTGGAGAACTGAAATGCTAAGGAGGGGAGGTAAATAATGACTCATGCAGCTGATGTTAGTTGGCATTCCCAAACCGTGTGAGGGGTGCTGAGTACCTATGTTTCCGGGGGCTGTGCATCCTGAAGAGCTTCTGTTTATTACTACAAAGCTCACTAGGAGTGAGGGGAGACAGAGGAGCATGTTACTAAGCAGTCCACTGCTAGGGAAGGGCTTAGGCTTTCCACCCTAACTTAGATGCTGCATCACTGCCAGTTCCTTCTTCACAGGGCAGATGCAGAGAGTTTACACTGAACCTGGTTTTAGAAACAGAGATGGCAGAGGAGGATCCAAGTCACATCCCCCTCACAGCAGGGATGAGTCTTCCCTCCAGACTTCTCCACTGGCAATACTCCTCCGTATTGCAGCAGAGAGAGCTGCCTGAGCACGGGCTTGGCACTCAGGCTCACTGGTTGCAGCCCAGACCTTCAGACTCAACGTGGCCCTGGGCAGCCTGCTCTAGCTGGAGGAGTCCCTGCTGAGTGCAGGTGGCTTGGAGATTCCCTTTGAGGCTCCCTTCCAACCCAGTGCAGTCTGTGAAGCTGTGAATGTTCATCCCTTGCAGACACCCACTGCATGCCCCACACACAGCTTCAAAGACTTGTTATGCTCTCAGGAGGTTGTAGGATCCATCAGGCTTGTTCCAGTGCCCTGCCCAGGAAGAATTCCAGGCAGATGAAATAACTGAAGGGAAATAAGTACTACTTGCACCCAGTGTGTGCCTTTGTTGGTAAGGAGCATTTACACCCAGGCTTTCAAGAGAACTCCAGAGCTGCTTTCTAGAAAGGTCTCCTTTACTGCGTGGTCTTCTCTAGCACTGCTCTTGGTGAGTCATTGATGAGGATACACTGATCTCGAGGGACACAGCATGCACACTCCCCTTCACACCAGGTGGAAGCTACAGCCTCCTAAGCACAGCTCTCTCCACTCACACTCCCAGCACCCCTTAGCTCCCTAATGAAAGGCTGCAGGGCTATGCAGGACAAAGCACAAGAATTTGTTTCTCTAAGTACAAAAAGTCACTTTGGAGGGAAAGGGAAGAATTCACTTTCACCTACAGTCATAAAAGTTCTTTTCCACTGTTACTAGAACAGAGTAGGGAGCAAAGAGCACCTTCAGAGAGCAGTCCAGTGCACAGCTTGTGCAAACATCTTCATCTGGAGGGAAACAAGGGGCAGCTTGCTCAGCTCACACAGCACCCCATGCAAGACACTCAGTAGGAAAGAAGTTGAGCCCTGGAGGAGAGCTCTCTCCAACGAGGGCTGCAGCAGTCTGCAGCCACATTTTCACCACATCAGATCATGTCCACCCTGTGTGTTCCCAGGTGAGACAAACACAGAGCAGCACACCTGGGGTGTGCTCTGGAGTGGCACACACAGGGAGCCACACATCAGCACAAGGAGGACAAACACCCACTGCCAAGACACTGAGTGGCCCCAGAGGGGTTTTGCAGCAGACCAGGGTCTCAGGAGTTAACCAGTTCATTTTTTTTTTCCCTGCCTACAGCACTCTGCAGCAGGACACATATTTCTGAAGGGACTAACACCTTCCAGTCAGGGAAAATAAAGTGAAAGAGAGCTGCCCAAATCATTCACAGGATCACAGAATGCCAGGGGCTGGAAGGGAGCTCCAAAGCTCATCCAGTCCAACCCCCTGCCAGAGCAGGGGCACCTACAGCAGCTCACACAGGAACACAGCCAGCTGGGCTTGGAATATCTCCAGAGAGGGAGACTCCACAACCCCCCTGGGCAGCCTGGTCCAAAGCTCTGTCACCCTCACAGTTCTCAGCAGCCTGGAGCATGTGAGATGCTTTTGCCAGCTGAGGTTCTTTTGCATCTACCTCCTATTTATTGCAAGTAAGTTTGTCCTCTTTAAGTGCTCCCAGGCAGACTTGGGAATAAGCTCTCTCCCCTCAGCACAAATCACTGCTTTGCAGGGACATTTGCTGCCAACTTCAGTCTCACCTCTAAAAAAGTTGAAGGCAGTTTGACAGAGTAGGGAAGGTGGCTGGGGAGTGATCAGGCTGCAATAACTTAATCAGATCAATAGGTTGCACCCTAGGTAATGTGTGTGAGAAGGCACAGAACTGACAGAATAGCTGGAGTGCTCTTGAGGGACACCTCAGAGCCAGTCCAGTCCCCTCAAGTTACTGTGACACAGGGAAAAGGATGGAGCAGTGATCTGAGACAGGGGAGGGGATGTGAATGATTGATGTCAACACTTTCTGACTGCATCAGCCAGAAGAGCTTCTGAACCACAGAAGGACCTTTTCTCTTGGCTTCCCATCCTTTTCTCTCTCTGAGGGTGCTGATACTGCAGGTCTGGCTGCCCAACACCTGCAGGTTCCCAGCCCTAATGAGTTTGGGGGGCAGGGTAATTGCTCCTGCACCACTGAGTCCTTTCCTGTGCCTGTGGATCTGAGCTCTAAGCACAGCAAAGAGCAGTGCCTCCCCTTGCTGCCTTAGCACTGGCTATCTCCAGGGCTTTATCCAGCCAGTAAGGACAGCCCTGCCCATGTCTGTCTCTGCTTTCTGTGTGCAGCCAGTCCACAGTGGGTGGAAGCTGAGCCATAGGAAGTTCCATGGAAACAGGAGGAAGAGTTTTTTCCATGTGAGGGTGACAGAAGCCTGGAAGAGGCTGCCCAGGGGGGTTGTGGAGTCTCCCTCTCTGGAGATATTCCAAGCCCAGCTGGCTGTGTTCCTGTGTGAGCTGCTGTAGGTGCCCCTGCTCTGGCAGGGGGTTGGACTGGATGAGCTTTGGAGCTCCCTTCCAGCCCCTGGCATTCTGTGATCCAGGCTGGGTGGAATCTCCACCTGCCCTCCTGGCTAGTGGGGTGGGACTTAGTAAAGGAGGAGATGCCAGGCTGCCTCCTCTGCCCAAACAGGGCATCTTAGCAGTGCTGATCAATAGCTACAGGGTGAAGGTCAGGAGGATGGGGCTGGGCTCTTTTTAGTGGTGCTCAGTGACAGGACAAGGGCCAGTGGGTACAAACTAGAACACAGGAGGCTTCACTTAAAACAGAAGGAAAAACTCCTTTACTCTGAGGGTGCTGAAGCACTGGGGCAGGCTGCCCAAGGTGGAGTCTCCTTCTCTGGAGACTTTCAAAGCCCTCCTGGACACATTTCTGAGCAACCTGATCTAGGTGATCCTGCTCTGGCAGGGAGGTTGGATTAGGTGATCTGCAGAGACCCCTCCCCATTGTGTGATTCCATGTGAGAGCAACCTGCCTTAGCAGGGGGATTGGACTGGTTGATCTCCAGAGGTCCCTTTCGATCCCACCTCCCCCTCTCCCCCCATTCCGTGACTCCATGCAAGAGTGAAAACCATTAGGAGAGAGCAGTTTCCCAGGTGAAAGAAATAAAAAGAAACTACAAACCTGCTGGAAGCTTCCCCTTGTTCTTTTCTTCAGGTCAGGGAGCAGGAGGGAAAACCAGAGTTGTTATGCAAGATAGTAATCACATTGCTTAAGTTACACACAATGTTAGATATATGATAAACATCACTGGAGATGTTCATTAGTGCACAAACACACACATGGCACCCACAAAAACACATCCAGGCAAGCCTCAGAGCTGCAATGCTTCTGAAAAAAGAGACTTTTCCAGGTGTTGCATTTGAACACATGCACAAGACATGCTTAGGGCATCCCACTGCAGACTGAGCTGGCAAAGCACCGAGGGCAAAATGCATTTGCTGACTGACACACACTCCCCCC
>VXBD01008091.1:1400-11691 GCA_013399975.1 Indicator maculatus | reverse complement strand
AGGATGACAGAGCCCTGGAGCAGGCTGCCCAGGGAGGTTGTGGAGTCTCCTTCTCTGGAGCCTTTCCAACCCCATCTGGATGCATTCCTGCACAGACTACCCTAAGTGATGCTGCTCTGCCAGGGGGGTTGGACCTGATGATCTCTTGAGGTCCCTTCCAACCTCTGATATCCTGTGAGACTGTGATCTTTGGAGGTCCCTTCCAACCCCTAACACCCCCTGATCCTGTGATTCCCTTTCCCTGCCCTCATCTTTCCTGTTGTGCCAGGCCTTGTGCCATTGGCAGACATCTCTAGCAGATTAGAATAAGCTGTGCTCTATAGATAATATTCCAGAGAGTCATTCTGCAGTAGAATAGGTACAGAAGGAGTGGATGTCTGTATTTATCTATGTTAATTATTCTGATCATTGCTAAATGTCAATTATTTAGTATTTAACAATCATTGAACAGCAATAATGAAAACCAGATAATAACTTTAAAAACGCTTCAGAGACAGCCTAGCATCTACCCTGAACTCATCATGGAACTGTAGCATGTTCAGGCTCAGCTTTCTTACCTGGATTTATTATTTCAGAATTAAAACCAACACAGCATAAGTAGCAGACATCTAAAACCTGGAGTCCAAAGAAAATGAACTGGGAGGCTAGAAGATTATTTCCCCTTTTCTGTTTTCTTTGGTTTTTATTTCAGTGCATCAAGTAGAATTAAACTTGGTGCAAAAGAATTCTTTGGAAGGTTTTCTCACTTTTAACTAAGACTTTAAGTTAAGGAAAGTACAGACTGCCCAGAGAGGTTGTGGAGTCTCCTTGTGTGGAGCCTTTGCAGTCCTGTCTGGATGTGTTCCTGTGTGGCCTGTGCTGGATTCTCTGCTCCTGCTCTGGCAGGGGGTTGGACTGGAAGCTCTCCAGAGGTCCCTTCCAACCCCTAACAGCTGCGAGGCTGTGAAAACTCCCCCTGCAAAATAGCTGTTTAGCAAATATCATCCAAGTATAGAATGGTTTGGGAAGGGAGGGACCTGAAAGATCATCTGGTTCCACCAACCCTGCCATGGGCAGGGACACCTTCCACTCAAAGCCCATCCAGCCTGGCCTTCAGCACCTCAGCTCTTTTCTGACTTGTTGATCTGCACAATCTTCATGTCAGTGGTGGAGCCTGAACCCACTTCTGACAAGCTCAGACATTTTGGGGCTGCTGGTGCCTACATTTCCAGCTTTTGCCATTAGCTGACAGTGAAAGCAGCTCTCTGGGGCAGGATGCTTCTCATTTTTACAGAGTCACAGGATGTTAGGGGTAGGAAAGGACCTCCACAGCTCATCCAGTCCAACCCCCCCTGCCAGAGCAGGGGCACCTACAGCAGCTCACACAGGAACACAGCCAGCTGGGCTTGGAATATCTCCAGAGAAAGAGATTCTACAACCCCCCTGGGCAGCCTGGTCCAGGCTTCTGTCACCCTCACAGGGTAAAAAAAGATTCTTCCTCCTGTTCCCATGGAACTTCCTCTGCCTCAACTCCCACCCTTGCCCCTTGTGCTGCTTCTCCAAGTGTGTCACTCACTGGAACACTCCCAACCCTCTAGTAGATGAAAAGTAGCTTAGTACAGCCAAGAGTGCTGTGCTGTCAGCTGGGTTGTCTGGGGAGCAGTTCTGGTTTGTTCCAGAACAGTGATTCTCTAACTGTGGGCATGCAAGTGATAGCCTCCAGGTGGTTTCTTCAGCTTGGATAGAAAGGCTCCAAAGCTCTGTGTGGAAAGGCACAGTTCTGGCAACACACAGCAACAACTGGACAAACTCATTTCATCAGCCCAACCAACCCCTTAAACATCACTTCCACAGGGTTCTTCCAAGCTGAAAAAGAACAAAACTGGCTCCAGGAGGCATTTTAAACGACCTGCTCTTAGCTTCTCACCTGAATCAGACAGGCAGCTGGATTCCTCCTTTTCTCAAAGTGTTTCTGACGATGCTGCTCCTGCACTTTTAATGCAAATCCTGAGCCAAGGATGCCCTGCAACACAGTTCAGCATGATGTAGGTAAGGGGTTCCCAGCAAAGACACAGAATGGCTACAAAGGTTTAGTGAAGATGGTAGCCCACGTGCTTGCTGCAGGTAACACACAGGAGGTTGCACTTAAAGAAAATCTGCTCTGAGGGTCACAGAGCACTGGAGCAGGCTGCCCAGAGAAGCTGTGTGGAGTCTCCTTCTCTGCAGTCACTCAAAATTCACCTGGACACATTCCTGTGCAACCTGATCCATGCAAATCTGCTCTAGGAGGGGGGGTTGGGGTCGATGATCTCCACAGGTGCCTTCCAACCCCTCCCACCCTGTGATTCTGTGACAGCACCTGACAGGGTAAGACTCAACAACAGAGCTCCTTTTGTGGTGAAGCAGGAGACTCCTTACTTGATAACATCTGTGGTGTAGCAGTGATCACCCAGCCCAGCTACTGCTTCAGTGTCTGCAACACTATGTTCCTGCAGCTCTGAAGGTCATGGATATATATATACATACGTATATATCAGATAGAGAGAGAGATGTATGGAGTGAAGCAGGAACATTCACAGGAACTAAAGCCAGGAGGGATGAAGTGACCACGTGCTGGATGTTCCAGATCTGTCCATGGCCCTCACAGTCCAGATCTGCTGTGCCTTTTATAACTCCTGCAAAATGCCTTCACAGAACCACAGAAGCATTCAGGCTGGAGAAGCCCCTCAGGATCCCCAACCCAACCATGAACACTACTCTGCAAGGGGCACCCCTAAACCCCAAGCACCACAGCCAAACCCCCTTCAAACACAGCCAGCCTTGGGCACTCCACCACCTCCCTGCCCAGCACATTCCAAGCCCTGACCACTCTGCTGCCTAAGGGCCACTCTGAACCTCCCCAGGGGCAGCTTGAGGCTCTGTCCTCTTCTTCTCTCACTAATCCCCTGGGAGAAGAGACCAGCACCAAGCTCTCCACAACCTCCTTGCAGGGAGCTGCAGACAGCTAGGAGGTCTCCCCTCAGCCTCCTCTCTTTCACACTAACCAGCCCCAGCTCCTTCAGTCTCTCTCCAGCACATTTCTTCTCCAGACCCTTCCCAGCTTCCTTGCCCTCCTCTGCCCTGGCTCCAGCACCTCCACATCTCTCTTGCTTTCAGGTGCCCCAAACTGGACACAACACTCCAGTGGTGGCCTCCCCAGAGCTGAGTGCCAGGGGACAATCCTCTCCCTGCTCCTGCTGGACACAGCATTGCTGATCCCAGCCAGGATGCCTTTGGCTTTCTTGGCCACCTGGGCACACTGCTGGCTCCTCTTCAGCTGCTTAAATGAGTATCTGCACACAGACACAGCACAAGGAACACAACTGCTGGCACCTCTAGTAGGAAAAGTTATTCCTCTGCTACATGTTCATGGTACCCTGATGAAACTAACTCTCCTGTTACCAGTGAGAGGGTGACAAAGGGCACTAATTACAGCAGCTGCCATTAAATGTCAGTGATTCAACCTGGGTACTGTATGATAATATGCCAAAGATACTGAAATCCTCTCTGTGCTCAGAGAGGGAAAGGGATGCAGCAGATGATTCAGGGCTGCTGACAAACGCTGACTTCATCTGGATTTGTCTGTATCTGGACCTGCTCCATCAGCAGAGTTTGAAAACCAATGTCTAATTCTAACATCTGTGTGCCACAGTGATCTCAAGGCAATCACTGCATTGATTTTCTGCACATCTGGAGTGGGTGTAATGCAACAAACCACAGAAGTCACCTCTGATTTGATGCTTGCTCCATGCTAACCTAAAGCACAAAGGAAATCCACTCATGAAAACGACATTTTAGTCATTAAGTGACTCCCATTGCCATTAAAGTCTCTTGAATGCTGATACAAGCAACACAAACTTCACTGCAATCACCCACAGAGAATGGCAGTTCCATTTTTACATTAGAGGAGAGGAAATTTTGGTTGATTTAATGCCTTCTACTATGCCTGAACCCTACTGGAAATACCTCACTTATTTTCTTTTTTTTTCTTTCTTTGTTTTTTTTTTTAATAGAATTGGATGCAGGAAAACATCTGAGTGGGTTTTTATTTTATATATTTATTTGGTTGGTTGGTTGGTTGGTTGGTTTGCACCTGAAATAAAAGCAGTGCTATGCAAGCCACAATTCATAACAAAAAAAAGGAATTTCCACATTATAAAACAGTAGGCTACCTAACTTTAGGATTCTTTTCCAGTTATTTCCCAAGAAAACTCTCCAAACTTCAAGCAATGGCACCAAATGACAGAATCACAGAACTCTGCGGGTTGGAAGTGCCCTCTGCATCTTATCTAGCCCAAGCTCCCTGCCACAGCAGGGTCACCTGGAGGAGGTAGCTCACAGGAGTATGTTCAGGCAGGTTTGAAAAGCCTGCAGAGAAGTTGGCTCCACAACCTCTCCAGGCAGCCTGGCTCAGGGCTCCAGCACCATCAAAGTAAAGAGTTTTTACCTTATCTTGAAGTGAAACCTCCTCTGCTTTGGTTTGTGTCCACCACCCCTTGCCCTACCACCAGGCACCACTGAAATGAGCCCAGCCCCATCCTCTGCACCCCCACCCTTTAGATATTGATCAGCATCGATCAGATCCCCTCTCAGTCTTCTCCAGACTAAACAGCCCCAGTGCTCCAAGCCTCTGCCTGTAAGAGAGATGCTCCAGTCCCATCAGCATCCTCACCACCCTCTCTTAGCCTCTCTCCAGCAGTTTCCTGCCTCTCTACACCTTCCCTTTGGATTTTGGACAGCAATTCTCCAGTGTCAGAAAGGGAAAACCTTCAAGGGTTATTCCTCACGCAGAGAGACCTTCCTCCAGCTTTTTCTGTCATAACAGAGGTAGGAGCTAGAGGAGTTTCTTTCCCCTTCCTGTCCTGGTTTTAGAGGCATACTCACAGCAGGCAGTGCAAAGAAAGAGATGCCCAGCAGAGCAAATCCTGCAGACAGCAACCTCCCAAGCCAGGTCAGAGGAGTTTTGTCTCCGTAGCCGATGGTTGTCAGCGTGATCTAAAGGGGATCAGTGAACATCGTGGTTCAGCAGCAGACAATGAGAGGTTAACTGCAGATCATTTACAGCCATTGAGACACAAACAGAGAGAGCTGCTCCTGAAAGACCAACACACACACACACACACACAAATCCACACGAAAATGTTTGGGTTTGGGTTTTTTTTTTCTATGAAAACTTTATCCTGTTCATGAATAAATAAAGCTCAGTTGCATCCCAAGCAGGAGAAAAATTGCCTAAACTAGAGAAATGAGTAAGTTTATCAAACTCATAAACCCCAAGGTCTGTGAATCATAGAATCATAGAACTGTTAGGGTTGGAAGGGACCTCAAGGATCATCCAGTTCCAACCCCCCTCTCGAAGGGGAGGCAAATGCTGGGAAATTGCATGAGCTGAGAGGAAAAAAAGAAACAGGTGGTTCCTTTGCATGGATCTGAAGGATTTCACCTGTGTTCTGCAGGGAAATAGAACACAAACAGAGCACAACTCCACAAATATGGATTACACAGAGAGTTTCTTGGAAAAGCCCAGCAGGGAGGCAGCTGTGGCTCACAGATGATGTAAAGCCAAAGGAACAGCAAGAAGCAGCTGTGCTTGCAGTGCAATTTGAAGTGAAAGTTATCTTTTGAAACACACAAAAAAATCAAACCAAAAAGTGGAAAGAACTTTAAGAACTTTCTGGCACTCTCCCCCTCGTTAGGACAGGCTCAGATATGCCTCCTGCCATGCAAGACCCAAGGACTGCTTCACAGCAGTGAAGAGGTACCTCAGGCTCTTGGGCAATGTTATGTCAGACCTAG
Source organism: Indicator maculatus (assembly GCA_013399975.1). Taxonomy (NCBI): domain Eukaryota; kingdom Metazoa; phylum Chordata; class Aves; order Piciformes; family Indicatoridae; genus Indicator; species Indicator maculatus. Next base: position 5,877 of record VXBD01008091.1, on the reverse strand, counting down.
ATGGAGAGAAGCCAGAGAGAAAGGAGAAGGCATCTGTAAACATGTGGTGAAGGTAAGCAGGCTCAGCAGGCAGATGTTCCACAAGCTGTGCTGTGGTCAACACCCACAGAATTGTCAGGGCTGGAAGGAACCTCAAGGACCATCCAGTCCCAACCCCCTGCCATGGGCAGGGACACCTCACACCACAGCAGGTTGCTCACAGCCACATCCAGCCTGGCTGCAAAAACCTCCAGGGATGAGGCTTCCACCACCTCCCTGGGAAACCTCTGCCAGTCTCTCACCACCCTCATGGGGAACAACTTCTTCCTAACATCCAATCTGAATCTCCCCTCCTCTAGCTTGGGTGATAGTCCTATCACCACCTGACAGCCTCAAAAGTCCCTCCCCAGCTTTCTTGCAGCCCCCTTCAGATCCTGGAAGGCCACAAAAAGGTCTCCTGGGAGCCTTCTCCTCTCCAGACTGCACAACCCCAACTCTCTCAGGCTGTCTCCAGAGCAGAGCAGCTCCAGCCCTCTGCTCATCCTCGTGGCCCTTCTCTGGACACCTTCCAGCACCTCCAGATCCTTCCTGGAACAGAGGCTCCAGAACTGGACACAGAACTCCAGGTGAGGTCTCAGCAGAGTGGAGCAGAGGGGAGAATCCCCTCCCTGGCCCTGCTGGCCACACTTCTCTTGCTGCAGCCCAGTGCAGATGGTTGCAGAGGTTGCTACAAGTGGGAGGGCTCTCCCCAGGGAACTCCTCGACTGCAGGCCATGTAGAAATGCAGCACACATGCAAGCATCCCTGGGATGATGGTGCCTGGTTGTGGCTCTCTGAGTACATCTCCAAGACAAAAGCTGATGGCTTGATGTCTGTGCATGCCTGAGGGTCCTCCCTGCCTGGGCTCCATGGCCTCCGGCTAATCCTGGCCTGGGAAGTCTGGCAGTGCCAAACTGGGGGACTGGATGAATGGGCAGGAGAAAGTCATGCCTGCCTGCTTCCTTCTTGGGTGGTTTGGCTGCAGCTGGCAGGCTGGTGCAGGGCAGCTGGAGGAGGTGTGGGCAAGGCGGGAGGCTGCCAGGCGGGAGGCTGCTGGGCACGTGCCCGGGCGAGGGCACACCGTGAGAAGGGACAGAGACAGGCAGCAGTGGGCTGAGGGCCACTCCACAGCCTGTTGTTAGTCGACAACATGTGCACAGGGAACGATTTTTTTCATCCTGTACCAAATGTGTGCAAGTTGAGGCTTAGCAAACGTTCTGGCAGGGCTAAACTCTTCAGGAAAATGCCTTCTAGAGACACCATTCTGCTCCCAGCTTCCTCAAGTTCATCCCCAGGCGACGGTGGACAAAGCAATTCCATTTAATGCCAGGGGGGTCACCACAGGACAAAAGAAGGACAGACTTTTGGAAGTAATTAGATCTCAACTCTTTAGTGCTGCTAGATAGCAAACGGTGCTTTTAATTGCTCCCATTGTTGGGGACGAGCTGCGGGGTGTCCTTCACCCGGAGAGAGCCTCAGTGCCTCAAAGAGAGCGAGCTGCACCCGGGCTGCAGCTGAAATTTCAAGTGGTTATCAAGTCTCAGGTTTTGAAACGCTAGCCTGCTCACAGACACACCACCTGGGCTGCTTATCAGCTCCTGCTCTCTTTCCCTGCTCCTCCTTAATTCCCTGCCCCATCCCCTCTTCCCGGCTTTTGCTGGACCCTTGGGAGAGCCAAGGCAACCCAGGAAGGCACAGAGAGTTGCCCACAGCTCTGTGTTGCTTGTTTCTGCTTCTTTGGTGAGTTGTGGTAGCTCATGGAGGCTCCTACCAAGCTCCAGAGCCTGCAGAAGGCAGCAGGAGCTGGGACTGAGCAATAGGGAGGAAGGGAGCTGGGGATGCAGCTCCTTCTTTCCTGGCAGAGGTGAGCTGATGCAACCACGCTCTTGGCTTGGCAGGGAGGCTTGCTTGGGTTTTCCTTTGCTTGCTGGAAGGAATACTCCCAGGTATTCCCAGAGGGCAAGTGCAAACCATCTTGAGGCTATGAAGACCCCAAGAGTAACCTGAAGCACTTGAACAAATGAATCACTGCATAAAAGTTCTTCAAAATTCGTTTCCAGGCCACTCATTGCAAAGCAGTTTGAAGCTCTGGAACCAGCCCAGTTTCTTGGCTCCTCTCCAGCCCCCTATCTCTGCCAGACACTGGAAAGTACAGAGATATCTCCAGCCTAGGCTGACAGGAAGGAAAAGCAACTAGGTGTCATTTGCATATTAATGACACTGCCACCAAACTGCCTCCCAAAGGAGGCAAAGATAAACCTGAACCTTTGGGATCTGACATCTGGGAGCAATCCAATGCTAGGAGCCACACAGACTGCACCTCTGGAATTTCTCCAAAGAAAACAACAAGGCCATGTTAAAACTCTCACCTCCACCCCCATTCTTTTAGGTCCTGAGGACTTAATGGTATCAGTCTACGATTAAGATATCAGCAGCTTGTTGCTGCTCACTGGGATCTGTTTTATCTCAGCATGGTCTTTCCATGGGGGTATAGGTGTCAGCACTGTGTTGTTATCATCTTACTCAAGGCTCCACAAATGAGTTGGAGCTTCATTTCACATTCCTCTCATCACACAACTGAGGAAATATTTTTTTCCCAGACAACTTCAGGGTCAAGTGCAGGAATAATCCTCCACGTCTCTGTGAGTGCTGCAAGGGAATGACTGCCCCACTGGCCAGGTCCTGCCTAACCTAATCCTCAGGTTAAGTTAACTGAAGAGGGTGTGGAAAGCTACTGGGCATGAGACCATGACAATGTGAGAAGTGTCCCAGAATGGTAGGAGTGGGAAGGGATCTCTAGAGATCACCTGGTACAAGCCCTCTGCTAGACCTGGTTCTCCTAGATCATGTTGCACAGGAACATGTCCAGGTGAGTTCTGAAAGTCTCCAGAGAGAGAGGCTCCACAGGCTCCCTGGGCAGCCTACTCCAGGCTCTGTCACCCTCAAAGTGACAAAGTTTTTCATTATGTTCACATGGAACCACCTCTGCTCCAGCTTGCAAGCAGCTGAAGAGGAGCCAGCAGTGTGCCCAGGTGGCCAAGAAAGCCAAAGGCATCCTGGCTGGGATCAGCAATGCTGTGTCCAGCAGGAGCAGGGAGGGGATTGTCCCCTCGCACTCAGCTCTGGGGAGGCCACCCCTGGAGTGTTGTGTCCAGTTTGGGGCAGCTGAATGCAAGAGAGATGTGGAGGTGCTGGAGCCAGGGCAGAGGAGGGCAAGGAAGCTGGGAAGGGCCTGGAGAAGAAATGTGCTGGAGAGAGACTGAAGGAGCTGGGGCTGGTTAGTGTGAAAGAGAGGAGGCTGAGGGGAGACCTCCTGGCTGTCTGCAGCTCCCTGCAAGGAGGTTGTGGAGAGCTTGGTGCTGGTCTCTTCTCCCAGGGGATTAGTGAGAGAAGAAGAGGGCAGAGCCTCAAGCTGCCCCTGGGGAGGTTCAGAGTGGCCCTTAGGCAGCAGAGTGGTCAGGGCTTGGAATGTGCTGGGCAGGGAGGTGGTGGAGTGCCCAAGGCTGGCTGTGTTTGAAGGTGGTTTGGCTGTGGTGCTTGGGCTTTAGGGGTGCCCCTTGCTGAGTAGGGTTCATGGTTGGGTTGGGGATCCTGAGGGGATTCTCCAGCCTGAATGTTGCTGGGATTTCTGTGAGCTCATTGATGGAGCTAATAAATACACTGATAGTAAGTGAGGTAATATAATAATGAAGGTGATTAAATAACTTTGATGTCTTCAATTAGCTGAGGTAGGACCCAGGAGGCCCTCTTCTAGCCTAATATTTCATTCTGATGCCATTTTACTTTTGAATGTCAGGTAAAGACCTGACACCAGTTAAGAGAAAATAAAGCCCTGCAGTTTGCTGGTGCTATCACTGCATTAAATGGGAAAGACATCATGGGTGTGAGCTCACTCCAGCCAATAATTGTCACAACATTATTCACTGCAATACGTTTTGTTCACCCACAGGTCACCATAAAGTGCCAGAGCCAGCCTGTACCCCACTGCCACTACTGGATGCTACTAGAAAATAATGAGCTATTAAGAGAAACTCTGTCAGAAGTGTGCAGGAGAGACAGGAATCTTACCTGCAGCTCCATTTGCAGGCAAAGCTAATTAATGAACAAGCTGAATGCCACAAGAAGCACACAGAGTCCTGGCACCTCTCAGAAAGCTAAGCCTGGCCTGCCTTTGAAACAGGCAAGTTTTGGAATTGACCTTTTGTTCCCCTATGGTTTTGTTGTTCTGCCCTGTGGCATGAATCTACCTTCTGTACCAACCCACATTCTGAGCTTCAGCTCTTCATGCTGCACCTCATGCAGCACTGCAGGGACCCCAGCCAGGGGAATGTTCACAGAGGCACAGGCAGCTGAGTTCTGCCCCTCCCACAAAAAAAGGCTGAGCAGCTTTACAGCAACAAGGTCTTAGGTTTAAAGAGAAAAGAAAGGGAAGGGAAGGGAAGGGAAGGGAAGGGAAGGG
>VXBD01008090.1:209961-304834 GCA_013399975.1 Indicator maculatus | reverse complement strand
GGCCTGATGCAAGCCAAGTGTCACTTTATTGCACAAAGCTTTTTCTTTATATAGGTTAACATAACATCAGAAGGCAGCTTGTAATTGGTCATTGGTATGTCCATACTACAGTTGTAAGTTCATGATTGGCTACAAAGAGAAGGTACCACACTAACGCATACATTTTTTCCAAGGCTTAAGCAACCGTCAAGCAAGAGATAAGGGGATTCCACAATTCTGTCCCAGACTTTGCTTTGTTCTTGTTATCAGGTCACCAGGTAACTTCACAGGTCACAGTGGTCTTCTAGGGTGCCAATCTGTCTGTGTTTTCCTTTACACAGCTGCACTTTGTTCCCAGGGTCTACTGCCCAGCAGGGACACTATACCTCTGGTGTCTGGCTCTGGGGTGCTTATCCCTAAATCAATTCCTTCAGATTGGATGTTAGGAACAAGTTCTTTACTATGAAATGTTGAAGGCACCATATGCCCAGAATTATGGCCCAAATACTGTAAAACTTGTCCCAACATGTTTGGGCAAGTTCCCCCTTCCACCTTCCTTTCTGAAGCAGGTATTCAGCCCAGAGCTGAGGGGGACAAAGGCCCAGGTGCCAGCCAGATGGCAAAACCAACCCCAACCTACTTTCTAAGGGGTAAACAACTACATGCACCTATAACATGGGACACTCGTGCTACTGCCAAGTCAGGGTATAATTCTAGCTTCACACTTTCTATAGGCTAAACCTAATTGTTGACAAGAGTGCCTATTAGCCAAGTCCAGCTTCGATAAATTTACAACTTGTAACAGGTGCAGGTGAACAAGTCTCCCTCTCTCTTTGCTCTCTCTTTGCCCAAGCTTTGTAAGTTCGTAGTGCTTAAGCCTTTGTTGCTAAGCTCCTTGCTATTCCTTCCATTAAACTCCACATGCAAGCAAACTAGTGGCCTGTGCAACACGGAATTAAGCAAGCATCCTCAAGAGCCCTGGGAAGGGCCGCCCAAGCCTCAGTTTACCCAAGGTATCTGCAAAGGAAGATCCTTTGCTGAGAGCTACAGAAGGCTTCTGTGTCATACTTTCCAGTCCCACTGGATCAGAAGAAAGGCCCACTGTGTCTTAAAAAAGACTGGGATCCTGAGGGTAAGCCTTGACCCAGAGGGGAATGGACTAGTCCAATCCTGGCAGTCCAAGCATCTGCTACAGCCATAAGGCAGCAGACTGACTAGGCACAGTTTTGTGTGTTCCAGCTTGCACAAGCAGGATCAGCACTCAGCTGCCTGTGCATGACCCCGCTGTTCGCGGGAGAAAAAGGGAGCTGCTGCCTGTTCCCTCTCTGCAGCCTTGTAATGCCAAGATAACTCAAATTCGGGATCACCCCAAGAGAGTCCTGCCTGCTCCTTTGAGCCAAGCAAAGGACTGCTTCTTAACCTTAGAATGGGAAAGCAGTCGCCGAGAAGAATCGGCATGGCTTGCTCCATTTGAGCTGTGCCAGGGGAACTGCCACTCTGCATAGCCATGCCCCGCTATGTCCGGAGCCACTCTGCAGCCCCGTCCCCCTACAGCATGGGCCGACCCTGGAAGGGAGCCTGTTGCCACAAGGATCAGAGATGCCTGAGCCCGCCCACAGGGGAACTGTTGCCCCACCCTACCGGGCCAACCGCTGGAGGGTCTGGCCCCACCTGCTGCAGCATAGAATCGTCGCCCCACCCCACCCTGCTCTCAAGCAGCAGCTCCAGGAGGGGCCGCAACCCTGTGGGACCAACCCCAGCTGCCACAGTTGTGACGAGGGGCAACCCAAGTCCTGCTAAGGGGATCTGCCAACTGGAAAAGTATCACCCCCTCTCACCTCTGCAGGAGGGAGAAGGAAAGCCACTGTCTCCACCCGGAGAGAAGCCCACCCCCCGTGTGGAACAGACCAGTCCCAGGCCAGCCCTGGGCAGACAGCAAACAGGCAGCAGCGTACCCTAGCAACTAGCTTCACTACAAACAAAAGACACAGTTTATCTTTCATATGTTTTCCAGAAGCTAACATTCAGTTTAAATCCCCTGCCAAGCTTAAGCCTCTGCTTGAATTGCCTCTGACAGTCTGTAACAATTCTCTGTATATAGTTAAAGCAGCCACAAACGTCTTGTCGACTCGCCATCTGGTGGACAAGCAGTGGAATTGCACCCTTCATGTTGTTAAATGAAATTACTCCTGTGAATGTTCTACTTGGGTTCAAATTGTACATATAAATCAGTTATGGGATATATTTCACAATCATGCACTAGAATCTGTATATAAAATAGTGATTAGTCAGTTATTAATAACTTTTATAATTAATAAAAATAATTTTCATAATTCAAATTTCATAATCATAATTAATAACCTCTCCATCACATATGAGGGTGGTAGAACACTGCAACAGGTTGCCCAGGGAGGTAGTTGAGGTCCCTTCCCTGGAGATATTCAAGGTGAGGCTCCTCAACAGGGCCCTGGGCAATCTGGTCTAAGGATGTCCCTGCTGACCGTGGGGAGGTTGAACTAAACGACCTTTGGAGGTCCCTTCCAGCCCAGACTGTTCTATGATTAACTGCTCCATGACTTTCCCTGGCACTGAGGTCATTCTGCCAGTTCCCTGGATTCTTCTTCCAGACCTTCTTGTAGATGGGCATTACGACTGCCAATCTCTAGGCAGCTGGGATGTCCCCACCTTGCCAGGACTACTGGAAACTGATGGCTTGGTGAGCACTTCTGCCAGCTCCCTCAGTACCCTTGAGTGCTTTCCACCTGGTCCCACAGAGTTATTTATGTCTAAGTGGTGTGGTAGGTCACTAATCATCTCCTCTTGGACTATGGGGGCTTCATTCTGCTCACCCCCCTGATCTTCTAGACCAGGGGGGTTGGGTATCCAGCCAACAACTTGTCTTACTGCTAAAGACTGAAGCAAAGAAGGTATTGAGTATCTCAGCCTTTTTTTCTTCCTTGACCACTATGTTCCCCCCTGCATCCAACAAAGGACAGAGAGTCTCCTTTGCCCTTTTGTTGCTAATATATTTATAGAAGGATCAGCACCATGATCTGATTTTTTTTTCTAGACTTGGCAGAGAAAGTCTTAATTATGATTTGTCTAAAATTTAGATACATCTTTTAATAATTCATTTTCTCTCCTTTTAATATCTTCTACAGAACACCATACTATAGCAGTTGTTTGCTCAAAAGTTCTTAAGAGCTGAACTACTTCCATGTGAAAGGATGACATTCATTAAAGACATGAAAGTCATGATAACATGAATCTTGCCACTGAAATATGAGGTTTTATAGTTCAGAGTTTTCTCTCCAAAAAGCCCCAAAGTTATACTGTATGTAATTGGAATTTGTAGGGCACTTGCACAGGAGGCACAAACAGGTGGCCACTAATTCTGAAAAGCTATGATGTCCAAAGTTGCTGGTACAGATCAAAGGAAGTTATATTCTAGACATCATAAATGCTACTTCACTTTTATTTAATAAGCATTAACTTTTCACAGCAAAAGAATTCTAGCATGTATAGACGAGCTCAACATATTGTTGAGTGTCTCTGCTTGGTTTATATTTTTAGTTATTTTTAAGATGTATTTGATTATATTGAATATTCAAGTCATCTTAAAACAGGTTTGACCTCCTGGCAAAAGCCAGGACACGAGTTAAAAACTGTTCTTCTCATTCATCCATTGTAGTGTGGTGGGATGCAATTCCTCTCCCACAATAACAACTCCAGACTAGCTCACTTCAGAAGCAAATGAAGCCGTATTTACAGGCAAATCTAGAGTCTACAATTGAATGGAGTGAATATGTACAAATACACACTATTCACAACATTTACAAATATGTACAATTAACAGAAACAGCACAAAACCCTCCTGGCCAAAGCCAGGAAAGCTGCCCCCCCGCCTCCGCCTCCTTCTTCCCTGCCTTCCCCGCCTTCCCCAGACCCCCCTTGCGGAAAGAAGAAAGTCAAGAAGCAGAGAGGTTGTTAAACTTAGCTTCTCAAGGTCAGTATGTAAGTGTGTTATCTTTGAAGCTAAGCACAGAAGCGAAACACAGACTGCCCAGCAGAGAAACACCAGACAGACTGAGAGACTGCCTGTACTTTGTTTTGAGTACTGATTCTTAAACATTTCTGTATCTCTAATGGAAGTGTTTAGAATAATAATTATTTTTCTTTCTTACAACCAATTGTGATTTACTTACATTCTTTTACCTTTCTGCTCAAACTCTGTGAAGAGAAATTAAAGGCATGGCCTTAAAACCATCACAATTGACCTTGCCCACAACCAAGTGTCAAAGAATAAGAAACAAAATTTTGTAAAGAAAGGATTAGAGTCCCATGAGCCTGCATTGTTTGGTTACTTCTCAACATTTCAAAAAGCTTATTGAAACATTAATTTGTGTGAATACCATGGTTAACATCCTTTAGAAGGCAATACTCTATATTCCTATATCTACATTTTAAAGCTTGTGACAGAGCTCAAATATTTAAAAAAATCAAAGAAACTCAAACACTGAAGTGAATACAGGGTTGGGTTACAAGGAAGGAATTTAAAAATATTGCCTGGGGGTTTAGGGCTGGTGTTAGGAAAACCAGAACTCAGTTCAGTTTAAGATTGCCAAGGGACTTAAAGGAAATAAAAAGATTCCTACTGCCACATCGATAGTAACATGCTGAACAAGAATTGCTGAATGAGCGGAGTGGGAGGTGATCTAGTAGCAAAGGATGCAGACAAGACTAAAATCACAAAAAAAAGCTGAGGCACTCAGGGCTTTGCATCAGGCTTTGCTGGGAGGGTGTCCTAGGGCCTTGTGCATAAAGACAGGGTTCATGAAAAGGGTGATTACCAGTGGTGACTGAGGATTGAGCCAGAGATTGATTGCAAAAATGTCACCCCGTGAATCCATGTTACCTTTCCAAAACAAAGGCACGTGTTTACGTACAAAATTTTCTTCATTATTTCACCATACTCCAGATCAGAATTTATGCCAAATTGGCCTCTTTGCTTCATTCCTAACCCTCTTATTTGTGTGATAAATTTATCTGGATTTTAGTATTACTTGATACATCTTAAATTCTAGGAGATAAAAAATTCCAAATTATAGTCATGTTTGGACACCCGATCTCAGGCAAAAGTACAAAATGAGTCAGGGAAAAAAGGTGTAAATCAGCCAAAATTAAGTGTCCTGTAAAGCTCAGGTGAAAGGAACACCTGTGAAAGAAAGAAGCATCTGCATTGATTCTCTGCTCCTGACCCCAATACAAGGGGATAAGGAAGAACTGTTTATGAGGCTCTGGTGCTCTTATTTGTGTAGAAGGAGCTTTGTTGTGTGCTGTCTGCTATTGCTTCAGGTAAAAGTCAGGTTTGGGTTACAATACTTTTATTTATTAAATTTACATTTATTCATTTCATTAATAATTTCACATATAAATTTAATATTTACATGTCATATATAATTGGATATTTGCAAGGTGTTATTCAAATTATCTTTTACTAGCTTTCATGATAGTCTTAAGAAGTTTCTTAAAGTAGAAATGCAAAATAACTGAAATGTAATAACTTTAAAGACGAACCAATACTTGAACTTATGAATTTGAGTTTCTTGCACTTTACTATCTTGATTCATTCTATTCCAAAATATATATTTGGCAATATATGTATTTTTATCTTAAGACTTATACAGGGAGATTTTTTCTTCTTCTTAGAATATTGCAAGCAATGAATGCTACGTCAAGTAGTACATTGATGCATGTTTCTTGCTTATTGAGAAAATTCATACTATAATTATAAAATTATAAGAGAAGTTTATAGAAAAGAGATTACGAAATTAAAAAAAAGCTATCTTCATTGTATTTATACATCAGAATACTCAAAAAGTGTAGGGCTGAATTCGCTTATGACTCTTAGTACTACATCAAGCACTAAGCATCACTACAGGGTATTTCATGTATTCTGAGGATCGAAACAGTGTGTCGGTATTGATGTTGGAAACAAAAAACTTCTTAGACAAGAAGCAGAATTTCCAATTACTTAATGCTGAATGAGGCAGATGGGAGGTTCACTCCCAGAAGTCCCATGGGCCCCAAAGTGAAGTTTTCATGGTTATTGACACATGAGATTGTACAGTGATGCCTAATTAATACAATTATTCCTCCTACCCATTACATATTCATGAGGTATGATTCATTGAAATATTTGGACATCTGCCCCCCTGTCCCAAGCAAATAGTCTGGGGTCCTTCAAACCCCCAACACTGAGGCCACTGTCTCATGCTTTAGACCATAACTTCCTTTCTTATCTATGTCTTATTTACATACTATGGGAAGAAAAGGCTCAAAAACAGCGCATCCAAAAAACAATCCATTTTACAGTACATGAGAATCTTTATAGAAATCCCAACAGGTAGTGAGCTCACGGGAAAGAAAACCTTGCTTTTGAAATGCAAGGCAAAGCCTTTTGAAATGTGAAGGTGAGGAATGCAAGCTCAAAGTAATAAAACAGGCTGAGGTGTGATGTTTAAGGTGACAGTATCAGTCTTTGGTGACCTGACAAGTTACACAGAAATTAAAAGCTGTATTTTTTTTTGTCCCCTCTGCTTCCTCTTTGCTTTCCTCTCAAAAAAAATTCTTCACAGAACTCAGTCATTTCAGATACCAGAATTTTGCAGTGATTCCTGGCACTTGTATTAGCCTAATGAAAGGTTAGTTCCATCCAATACCATAACTGAATTTTGAATTAACTAGCCTGATGAGATGAATCTTTCTTTTATTCTCTTAACATCTTACTTCGTTTAAACTAAACAATTGTCCTTTAACTGTATTTTATAATTAAAGGAAATCACAGCTTTCTATTTTCTTCAGGACGGGAAAGAAAAAAAAAAACCAAACTGAAAACTTGTATTGCCATTAAAAAGTACAGTTACATTCTGTAATGAGTTTTGTTTGTTTGTTTGTTTTGTGGGATTTTATTTAAGGCTAAATTTTAAAAATATATTTGAAAAAGTCTCTAAACATTCAATCCAAGTGAAAAAATGCAAATTATATGGATGTGGAGTTTATTGAATATTCTACTATATGCTTCTTTAATAAGTACTGTGCTGGTAATGCATCAAGGAATATATAGTGCATTTTAGAGCTCAGCATGGATTTTCAACTTAATGACTTTCTTCCAGTTATGAGACCATCTGTTTCAAAAATTGTTTAGAAACTTAGTAATTCCTTCAGTTTTAGGTCATTCCTGAGTTATTATAGGTGACTAAAGCATCACAAGAAGCTTCAATTAAATACCAAAGATTAAGCTGAATACTCCTTAAGCTATGTCCACATTATTCAAGTGCTTACTATGGAAAGCTTTTTATTCAGATTATTTTCACAAAATAAATGTAACTGTAGTATGTTTCACCTGCTTCTCTTTAAACAACATACATATTTGGTTAAATAATCTTCAGCAGAAACTGCTGTTTCTGAGAGAGAAAGAAGAGTCTGTGGAGTACATCTAACTCCTTACCAAACAAATTATTGAAGCTCAGTTCACCACTGATAAAATATAAATTCCACCCACTTGAAAAATTTACAACATTGTTTATTCAATCAGTTTCAAAGACTAAAACTAGAAGAATGAAAGCTATCAAACTTCAAACCACTTCAAAGATGAAAACTATCTGTATCTTCCAGCAGATTTTGTCACCTCTTTACAAATGAGTACAAGGATGGAGGGGATGTTTGGTATACCACCTCTGAGAAGTCCATCACCAGCATAAAAATTCCCATTGGGTGCCAGTAGATCTGTCCTTCTGCCATCTTGGCACCCTGCAGCTTATTAAATATTAAACGTGATGTGGCAGTCTCTAGATGAGCTCATACAAGATTTAAGTCCCACTAAGTGGGGAAAGAAAACAATTCTGTGTCCAGCTTCCAGTAAAAGATCAAATATCAGATTGTATCATAAGTAATATGAACTTTAATTTCTGTACCACTATTTAAAAAATTAAAAAAAAAAAATCAGACTGAATGCTGTTCTTCCTGGCAGACAAAACAGGAGAACTACCTTTGGTAGATAAATGACTGTGTAAATGGGAAATGTTCCACTAAGCCCAGATTTGCTGTACTTCTTGCTTTAAACATGTAGTTAGTTTGATTTATTAATGTAAACATACATCCAGTAAAAGGATGTCCTCACGCTGGCCTGAACCAGGTAGGAAGCACTTGCAAAACCCAACTAGTTCTGCAGTTAGGAATGACTCCTGCTGCTGCATGCAGAACTCCCTGCAGAGGGGATCTAAACAGCACAGTGTGTTTTATGGAGTTCTCCTGAGACCACTCCAGGAGGACCGACTGTGAGACACTTGGGGCTTTCATGCTACAAGGGTTAAGTTTGTTCATTGACCACAATCTACCAACTTCTTTCATGGAAAGGTGTGACTCAGAACAGTCTTAAGTATATCAGGGACTGGGTATTAATTGAGATACTCTACATATAAGCTCTGGTTGTAGAAGTACATACCAAAGAGGAAACAAAAATTATTTTCAGAATTCGTGGTTACAGTGTTGTTTATTTTGTCTTTTCATTTTAGCCTCTTTTTCTGTCATGCTTTAAATTGTTAGCAGTTCTAATTTTCTCACAGTAGGGGCTGTGAACTCTCTGTTCTTCAGTTTCTTACTATGTATTTTAAAAGTGAGATGATATTTTTAAAGGTGATTGCTTTCCTTCAAACAGAAACAGGAGAAATCCTGTATTGACGGTACATGTGGATTCTCTTTGAACAAAGCTTAACGGTTTCTCTGATGCCTGTTGTCATCAATTTCATTGACTGATCTAGCCTTCCAGGTTTGCCAAAATCAAGGCAATTAAAACGTTCTTGCAAACAACAGGGATACGCTTTCAGAGTTTGGAGCATTTATGGCCTAGAAACCAAGGAGATGAGTTATTAACTAAATGAATCATTGGATAATAGTCTTCCATGAATTTTAAATGGAGTTCTCCTAAGTTCTCATGGGTAATAGTATGTGAAGTGACTCGTATTGACTTATCAAGAAAAATGCAAGGTACTTTAGTGGAACATTAACTTAATAAAATAATTAAATTTGTAAATATACCTCTCCAGAGGTAGTTTGCATTAGCATTCTGGTTTAATTTCTGTTCTCACAATTGATGTTATTCTATAAAGCTGACACTTTTACTATAATGATACTCCTAAGTTCCAGTCTGGGTAGTAATGCTGTATTTCACCAAAGTAAATTTCCCTTCAACTTTCAAGTGAGGAATAATCATTGCTCTTCTCAGGTCAGCCACAACAAATACTAAAATTAACAGGATGACTGGTGAGGCTTCTAATTTCATCTTTGTATATGCAAAGTCATAAAGGAGTCTCAAATAAAAACTGAAAGAATCAGGATTTGGCCCAGAGGATGTGTCTTCATGAGAAAGATGAGCAAGATTAAACTCTTTCTATAAAACTCATCTTTACTTCTCTTTTCTGGCAGGTAGCATTGATGTTTGCAGACAAATGTAAGATTTCATGCAATGCAACAACTCCGGGATGTCAAAGATGACAGATTACAACACCCAATGTTGAAAGTTCATGATTATTAATAAATAAATGAAAAATTTATTTCATAGTTTCAAATAACTGTACTACAGAGATATTTTAGAGTAAAAATGAATGAATTTGCCCTTACTGTATTCTGAAAACCCAGGCTTTTTTTTTTTGGTAGAATATAATCCTTTCATTTCCACTTTATTTTGCCATTATACTGCAGAGAATTCCTTAGGAATATTTTTTTCAACTCTTTTGAATGTATGTGCATGATACATAGGATAGTATTGTATATTTAATAAAGTCTTTTAAAAGAAAGTGTTCACACTGATTTTCTTTTTCTATTCAGTTACTTCTTACAGGACTCTAAAAATCTTTTGAGGCAAAGTAAAGTTATGCCCCATAGCAAATAAGGAAGTGCTTATGAAATGAGTAAGTATATAAAGTCTTTGTCTGGAGAATTATATTGTAGTCTGTGCATACTATGTTTCAGTTTCCTAATCCAGCTTTGGTTTCTGTAGTGTCTTTCATACTGGAGATGAATGATTGAACTTTAAAAGGCCAAATAAACTATTTGTTGATGGAAAAAGTTATTTTCAGGATTTATGGAATATCATTGGATTTTACATCTTAGATAAATCTTATGAGAAAAAGTGTTGTTTGTGATCACAGGTAATTACAGAAAGCAGCAGAACACCAGAAACTGCCATTTGCCCTCTCAGCTCTGAGAATCAAAATTTCCAACTCAAGGCACTTTACAAAAAATGGTTTTGTTGATGAATTTGAACAGAACTACAACAGTCCTGCAGCCAGTTTAGGTTAATCAGAAAAAATGTTATTACCTTTTTCCCCAAGGATGCCATTAATTTAACACTGGCAAGCTATCATTAGTGCTGTGTGAAATGAGTAATTTTCCCTCAGGAGGTGCTCACATATGAAGCATGGTGTTTTCCATAAGAATTCATGAAGCTCTGTGAATCATAAGTGAGACTTTTGCTGCAAGTGTTAAGAAAAAGCTGCATATGGATTGCTGCTTTTGCTTTCAGTGTTGTGAGATTTGAAACACTTAATGCAATATCAAAATTCAACCTTCAAGATTAACTTGGAAAAAAAAAAAAAAAAAAAACAAAAAACAAAAAAACCCCACTTTTACATCTCCAGAAATGATTGCTCTTTCTCATTCAGTTCCTACTTGCACCTGTGTAAAAAGATCCTCTCAGAAGACTCTATGCCTCCATGATCCTGCTGAAGATGAGGACAATTTTTTTAAGCAAAACTAGATGATGATGATGATAATAATAATAATAAGGGTGATTGTTCACTAGAAGGTAAACTCAGCATCTAGAGACTAAACTTCTGATTCCTGTTTGTCAAGGCTCATGTCTGGGCCAGCTGCTAGATGAATGACAGATTCTGTCCACTAACGTTTCTCCCTTCCCACAGAGGAAGAAAAAGGGAAGAAGGGAAAGACACTTAAGGATTGGAAAAATAAACCCTAAAAGTCTTTACTTAAAATAATAACAATAAAATGAAATACATACAAACCCAATATCAACAGAGCAATAGTGGGGAACTTGTATCAACAGATGAGGAGAAGACTGAGATCCTCACCAACATTTTTGCCTCAGTCTGCACTGGCAACCCCTCTCCTCATGGCTCTCATGTTGATGGACCACAAGTTGGATACCAGGATGACAAAGTACCTCCTACTGGAAGAGAAGACAAGGTGTATGATCAGCTGAGGAGCTGGAAGATACAAAAGTCCATGGGACCTGATGAAATGCATCCCAGAGTCCTGAAGGAATTAGCTGATACAGTTGTCAAACCACTCTCCACGATATTTGAGAAGTCCTGACAGTCAGATGAAGTCCCTGGGGACTGGAAGAAAGGAGGGTGGTGCTCAGTGGCTTGAAGTACAGATGGAGAGCAGTGACAAGTGGTATCCCTCAGGGGTCATACTGGGACCTGTACTGTTTAGTATTTTTATCAATGACATAGTGATTTTTATCAATGACATACACCATGAGCAAGTTTGCAGATGACACCAAACTGCATGGTGTTGTTGATACACCAGAGGGACAGGATGTCGCCCAGAGGGACCTGGACAAGCTGGAGAGGTGGGCCCAGGTGAACCTCATGAGGTTCAACAAGAGCAAGTGCAAGGTTCTGCACCTGGGCCAGAACAATCCTCAATATCAATACAGACTAGGGGATGATGCATTAGACAGTAGTCCTGTGGAAAAGGACTTGGGTGTGCTGATGGATGAGAAGCTGGACATGAGCAGAGAGTGTGCACTTGCAACCCAGAAAGGCAATCACATCCTGGGCTGCATCAAAAGATGTGTTACTAGCAGATCCAGAGAGGTGATTCTGCCACTTTACTCTGCTCTGGTGAGATCTCACCTGGAGTACTGTGTACAGGTCTGGAGCCCTCAGTGTAAGAAGGACATGGACTTGATGGAGCAGGTCCAGAGGAGGGCCATGAAAGCGATCAGGGGTTGGAGCACCTCTGCTACAAGAATAGGCCGATGGAGCTGAGGTTGTTCATCCTGGACAGGAGAAGGCTCCAGGAGACCTTATAGTAGCCTTCCAGTACCTGAAGGGGGCCTACAAGAAGGATGGAGAGAGACTATTTGCAAAGGCCTGCAGTGACAGGACAAGGGGCAACAGCAGATTTAGACTGAATGTTAGGAAAAAATTCTTTACTATGACGATGGTGGAACACTGGAACTGGTTGCCCAGGGAAGAAGTTGAGGCCCTTTGCCTGAAGATATTCAAGCAGGGCTCAACAGAGCCCTGGGCAACCTGGTCTAGTTGAGGATGTCCCTGCTGACTGGGGAGGTTGGACTAAATGACCTTTGGAGGTCCCTTCCAGCTCAGACCCATCTATGATTCTATAAAACCAAACCCATTGACACCAATTACATTACCACTGTGGCCAAGCACTGAGAAATGCCCAGAATGGACTCAGTGGCAGACAGGAAACGGATTTAGGAATGCATGGACTGAGTTCAAACAGAATGGGCAGAGTCCTCCTTGGAAGCCAGCCACTGGAAAGGGGAGCTTGACCCTAGTGATTGCTCCACTTTATACAGATTATGGAATGGAATACCTTGTTGGTCGGTTTAGGGTCATCTGTCCTGTCTGCTCCACCCTGCAAATGTGGCCTTTTACTTTCTGCACCCCCAAGATGATACATAAATTTTAGTATTTTAGCAGTGACCTTGGTCTACATAGGAGCCAGAATAAGCAAGAGCCTTTCTGCATACCAGACCTTGCTAGTAACTATAAACATTAAGCATTTTGCAGACACTATCTGCAAAAATATGTTGTTAAATTCAGAAAGTGCAGTACAGATATTTGATTCTGTCCTAACACAAACCTGTCGTGGGAGGGGTGATTAGGGATGGAAGATGAAGGTTATTAATTATGAATTATAAAATATAAATTATGAAAATTATTATTTATTATTATAATTATGAATAACTAATTAACCACCATATATATATATTGATTTGAATGCACGGTTGTAAAAATATAGTCCATAACTGGTTCAGTATATACAATTATACCAAATTATAATATTTACAGATTAGTTTTTAATTAACGGAACAAAAGGTGCAGTTCCACCGCTTGTCCACTAGATGGAGACTCGACAAGATGCTTGGTGGCTGCGGCTATGTACAGAGATCTTTATAATGTTATCACGAGGCAAGTTAAGATGGAAATATCACGCGGCTACACGAGGGCGCTTTGAATAGAATGTTACTGAATGTGGCACACATGGAAAGATACATTCTGTCTTTCTGTGTAGCGAGGCAAGATTGTTGGGTTACGTTGACTGCTTGCTGCTTGTCTGCCCGGGCTGGTCCCATCAGGCAGTGTCCTTCTTTCTCCTCCTGTCTCCGCAGGTGGGGTGAGGCTTTCTTTCTCCTCCCGTGGCCACGGAGGGGTGAGGTTTTCCTTCTCCCATGGTCACGGGGAGGTGACGGTTCCCGGTAGGCGGGATGGGCCCTCCAATCCTGGAGATGGGTTTCGGGGAAGGGGTGCAGTGAAGTGGAGCTTCCCCCTTGGCTTGGCTTGAGCTGACAATGCCGAATCTCAGTGACTGCTCCCATTTAAGGGTGACAATGCAGTTCTTGATGTGATCTCAAAGGAGAGGATATTTTCTCTCTCTCTCTCCCGGGGAAAACCACAGGGCTGTGGAGGGGCGACAGTAGGTGGCTCCTTATTCTCTCCTGCAAACGGCGGGGGTTACGCAAGATGCGTTTCTGCTTATGGCTGCTTATGGCTGGTTTATTAGCTTGCAGCAGATCCGGACTGCCAGGATTGGGCTTAGTCCCTCCCCTTCTGGGCTAAAGCTTACCCTGGGGCTTTCCGCAGTCTTCTCAACTGGGCTTACGACGCATATGCGAAGGGATCTCCTTTGCGGGTTCCTCGAGAAGCTTGGTGAGCTGGCTTCTTTCCGTATTACAGAGGCTTCTAGTACGTTTGCATGTGGGAGTGAGAAGACTTAGGGGTTGTGAGCTTCCATAGCTCGGCCAAAGAGAGAGAAAGCAAAAGGAGAGAGCAAGATAGTAAACAAATGGAGTAGTACTTATAGATTTCTTGAGGCTGGATCTGGCCAATGGGCACACTTGTCAACAACCTGCTTCAACCTATAGAAAGGGTGAAGCTAGAATTATGCCCTTAGATGGAAAGAGCATGAGCATGCCATGCGATGGATGCATGGAGTTGTTTACCCCTTAGGAGACAGGTTGACACCTGGGCCTGTGTCCTCCTCTCCTGAAAGTAGGGTGGAAAGAGGGGACTTACCAAACCATGTTGGGACAAGTTTGCTGGTATCTAGGGGTGTAATTCTGGGCATATGGTCCCTTCATTACAAAACCATGACACACTTTTTCATCATTGTTTCCTGTTTTTTTCCAGTATGTGTTTTCCACATACTGTATACAAAGTACATGGAGACACAGCTGCTTTTTTTAAGGATTCATCACCATATAAACTCAAATGCTGCAGCTGAATCAGTAGACTAACAGAACTGGACCAATACAGAAAGGATTTGAGACTTTTCTTTTTGCAGAGGAAGGTCAAAAGATTCTAACACTAATGTCCATGCTCAAAGCTTCTTTTTTTCAAAAAAAACCCCAAACTCCCAACAAAACCAAGCCAAATAACTCACTTTGTATATAAACAGCAAATTCTCGGAGAGGAAAGAAAGAAAAAAAAAAGCTTGAAAGCTTGTTGTCTAAAATCATTTGCCTGAAAATATCCATGATTAATTTTTTATCCATTATACTCAGTATGGTTTGCTGAAGTTAAGATGGTAGTTATGTGGCCTTTTATTGGCAAAGTGGTTCATAGCAGGACAGAAATCCAAACAAAGAGATCTGAAATGTTACTTATTTTAATTTGGGGATTGAAGATGTTGCTTTTTGGTATCTGTTGGGGGCTTTTTTATTGAAGTTTTGCTCTGTTAAGATGGCTTTGCAGTGTGCTGCTTCATTGTGCCTGCAGGCAATGCAAGGGGCTTGCACTAATGATTTGGGTGCATGCTGCTGGATGCTGGTAGGAGTGTTTGCCTTCTCTTGCTACTTTCCTGTAACACGCAGCAGTAAAACCAGCCATGGTGCTCTCAATCTCAAAACTATTTGACACTATTGTTGAGAAAAGGATTGGCTTATAA
The DNA here is from genome assembly GCA_013399975.1 of Indicator maculatus. NCBI lineage: Eukaryota > Metazoa > Chordata > Aves > Piciformes > Indicatoridae > Indicator > Indicator maculatus. Next base: position 289,630 of record VXBD01008090.1, on the reverse strand, counting down.
ACTTAAGCTGTTTCATTAGTTGTCAGGAGAAAGTTTTGTGACATTTGGGAAATTATTTCAACTTCTTACTCTTCTTGATCTCTTTAAAATACTTTAAAGAGGAGCTATCATCACTTGTATGTTTGATATTTAAGCTAAACAGCTCCTGGACAATAACTATATCTTCACAGAATGTGGGTATATAAAGTGAAAAATAATACTTAAATTCATATATCTTCATGTCTTCCCTAGCTCTTGCATATTGATTTTACATGGACATAGAATACGTTAGTCATTTGACACATGATGCTGCATCCCAACCCTTCCATCCCTACAAAGCAGTAAGTGTAGGTAAGTCACTTCTACTGCCTCCTTGTCCTGCAAAATCCTGTAAAATTTTGCCTTTCCTAGAGATGATAACTGTATCAGCTCCTCTGTTTTCAGCTCTCAGCGTATTAGCTCCTTGGTTGAGCAAAGAGGGTTTTACACTGTTGCCGGTGGGTCTTCTTGAAGACATTTCCAGGATGGCACTTTGCTTGGGGCTGATGAATGAGTGATGTCCCTAAGATAATACATCATCACTCCACCTCACCAAAAGTGTGTTTTTCTAAATCCAGTAGAAATATACATGTGGCTGTACCTTTTCTTATATAATCCAGTCGGGTTCCTGGGCAAAGATGTTACTGTTTTTTTGGGGTTTTGTCTTTCACTTATCCTTTTTCTTATGTAGTGTGCCCAATTTACTTGTAATGATCTCTTCACACAAATACAATCGCAGAAGAATGAAATGGGTCACAACATAAATCGGTGAAACACCTTCAAAAAGTGCATCACAGTATTTAATGACCTCTAGCAGCCCTGATGATGTGCTCCCAACCCATAACTCTGCATGACACTCAAGTCCTGTTAAATGCCTTGAGTTTACGTGTGGGCAGATGACATCGTGAACTGGAAATCCACCCCATGCTGATGGAGTTATAAAAATAGTAACAAAATATTACAGAAAAATCTAGATTACATACAGATCTTCCTGAAAATCCAGGAGTAACCCTTTCACTCAGAGGCTGCCAACACCTGAGCAATTAGGGAGATAAAGCACTGTACAGAATGAACACAGCTAGAATTGGTGGGAGTCTTGCCAGTGACTTCTCCAGAGCCAGGATATATATCTAATGTAAGGCATGGTCTGATAACCATGAAACCTGTTTAGATACTATTTAATTCCCTCTAACACATGTTGAACTCAGTAATACTTCTTTAAAAGACTAGTGATACAAATTAGAAATAATTTAACTGAGGGTGCATTTTTCAGTGCAATACTCCAAAATTATCACTAATGACAATATTCAACAACTTAAAAAAAAAACAGTGAACAAACCTGACAAACCCTAGAATATTCCCTTGGGCTTCAGGTACACACTGAAAAGTTGATTTAAACGGGGACTACAAGAAAGCTGGAAGAGACTTTTTACAAGGGCTTGTAGTGATAGGATGAGAGAGAATGGATTGAAGCTTGAGGAATAAAGATTTAGATGGATATTAGAAAGAAATTCTTTACAGTAAATGTGGTGAGACGCTAGAACAGGATGCCCAGAGTGGTCATGGATGCTCCCTCCCTGGGGGTGTTCAAGGCCAGGTTGGATGAGGCCTTGAGCAGCCTGATCCGTGGAATGTGTTTGTGCCAATGTCAGAGGGTTGGAACTAGATGATATTTAAGGTCCTTTCCAAACCAAACCATTTTATGAATCTATGAATTTATATTGCAACTCAGTTGTTTTGTTCATACATTTGTGTTGCTTCTATATAGATACAACTTTAAAATGTTTGAATTTTGTGAACAAAAATAACAACAAAAATCAGGGATAGTAATTACATTATTAAAGAGATTTTTTCCTCACTACTGCTAAGTCAATAAAATTATAGAATAACCTCCTACTGTTAAAACTGTGTGAAAGAAATCATGTGTATATAACTGAATAACTGTAAGTATAAATACTTTCAGTTATCTTTTCAAAGAGCAGTTATTAAATAATCATCTTTTAAATTTTTTAATATGCATATATAAAATAGGCATATATATACATACTTTACATATAGGCAGTTTAATGGAAAGACAGCAAATACTAGTTGAAGTTCTGTATGTTGAATAGACAATGTGAACACACATGATGGAATATGCAGTTTTAAGAGCTGTGATCACATGAAGTTGTTGGGGGTTTGTAGCTGTTTGAGCTTTCCTGGAGCCAAAAACCCAACAGAACAGAATTTTGGTTGCCACCCTCTCATCTCCCTCCATCCCTCCGTGAGGAAACGTTGTGTCAGAGAAGAAAAAAGGGTAGGCAATAAAAGACATGTACTGATTTGGAAGTTAAAAAAGTATTTTTAACAAAAAATATTTAAGGAAAAGGAAGGTTACAGGATTATAGGGGAAGGGGATTAATACAGGTATATACAAAACCAGATCACAGATGGCAAAGGAATCTCTGGATGGCAATGGATTCTCTTCAGATGCAGTCCCAGAGCATGTGGAGCAGTAGGCCAACTGCATAGGCACCAGCTCTCAGCAGCAGCAAACTGCTCTCCCAGGCAGCAAGGGGAAGTCAAGGAGGAAGTGACAGGAAGTGACCCTTCCTTATATNGTGGGAATGGGGGTAGTGGGGTCAGGTCGGTCGGGTCAGCTGTCCCTGTCTACCTGGGTCAGCCTTCTACTCACCTAGGGAGTCAGGTCCACCCAGGGGGTAGAGGTTCCACCCACCCCTTCAGACCTTAACCCACAACAGGTTTTTTGTTTGTTTTTTAAATAACCTTGTTTCTATGGAATTGCATAAGGATACATTTCATATAATTCTGTCGCCATCTAAGTACACATAAAGTTCATAGAAACAACTGCAAAACTAAGCCAGGACTACTGAATTATAAGCTTGAATAACTAAAGTTTTTCAACTTTATTCCACACCTAGTAGCAGTACTGGAATATTTAATGTGCCTGTGACACACCTGGAAATCGGTGTAATGGAGTTTACAGTTTCTGAAACTTTGGATATGGGCTTATGAATCCTGTAAAATCCTGTTGAAGTGCTTCTAGCAAATCTGCTAGAGAGATGGAATTTTTTCTACTGTTGTACATAAACCACAAGAATAAAGCACAGATATTATTTAAACTAATTCACAGCAAAAGTTAAACTGCCTGAATTTCTCAAATAAAATGAGTTCCATTTGTAAATTACACTTCAAATAATTTCACATTATTCTTTTGAACACTGTTATTTGAGTCAGTCTGTATGTTCCTCACATACTTTCTCCAGAGTGGCAGCTGCTTCTTACAACAGTGTGTGGGAATACACTTTTTCATGAAAAGAATCTGGAATAAAAAAGGAAACCTTTTGATTAAAGCCCTGTGTAGCATACTGAAAGAGAAAGGGCACAAGTGAGACCTAATTAGCAGAGAATGAGGGCTGAAAAAGCTGCAGAAAACAAGCCTGGAGAGAGAGTGGAGATTATTTGCTCCTTCCTCTGGTGTATGCAGAAAGAGAAGTAGAATGGGAGTCCCCCATTTGGAAATGTTCGTGACTTGAGGCACCCATTCACAAACCAACCCTGAATGTAACTGCTCTGGTCTCTCAACACTATAGCCATTGGCAGGGGTGTACTGCTGCCTGCATGCAGCCGCTCTCTAAAACTGGAATATGTTGGAGCTGTGCTGCTCTAACCTGCTCTCTCCTGGATCCCATCTCCACCTCCCTGCTGCCTCACGGTGAATTGGGCTGGGCAAGGAGGAAATCCACCTCCTGCCTGTTCCCAGTGGAATTTCTGCAGGTGAGCCCAGCTCCCAGAAGCTCCAAAGGATAACACTGAGAATTAGTACCCACAGGAACCACAGGAACCATACTACTGTGTTTCAGAAGATCTGGACAACATCAAATTTGCTTTTACCTAGAGGCAAACAAAACAATTTTTATATTAATTTTCTTAAATTGGAAATACATTTTTAAATACAAGAACTCCATTGTGATGGAGGTTGACTTTGGAAGGTTTCAACTTTTAAAACACATTTACCATAGATCTTATGGAAAGAGATTACATCCATCGAGTTAGTTGGTGTGTATTTGATCAAGGCTGAGTGGTTGGTGACATGCTGGATCGTATAAACCAGTGAAATAATACAACACTGGATTTTAAAAATCATACCACTCTTTCCTGTGGTAATATTGTTTTCTGTTCTGTAGTGATCAGGTGACCCACCTGGGGGATGTGGGGAAGGCTGTGGATGTAGTCTACCTGGACTTCAGAAAGGCCTTTGACACTGTCCCCCATAGCAAACTCCTCGCCAAACTGTCAGCCCATGGCTCGGACAGGTGCACTCTGCACTGGGTTAAGAACTGGCTGGAGGGCCGAGCCCAGAGAGTGGTGGTGAATGGTGCCACTTCCACTTGGAGGCCAGTCACTAGTGGTGGCCCCCAGGGATCAGTGTTGGACCCAATCCTGTTCAATATCTTGATGATCTGGACAAGGGTAGTGAGTCCATCATCAGTAAGTTCGCAGATGACACCAAGCTGGGGGCAGGTATTTATCTGTTAGAGGGTAGGAGGGCTCTGCAGAGGGACCTTGACAGGCTGGTCAGATGGGCAGAGTCCAATGGCGTGAGATTTAACACATCTAAGTGCCAGGTTCTACACAATGGCCACAACAACCCCATGCAGCACTGCAGGCTGGGGACAGAGTGGCTGGAGAGCAGCCAGGCAGAAAGGGACCTGGGGGTACTGGTTGACAGCAGGCTGAACATGAGCCAGCAGTGTGCCCAGGTGGCCAAGAAGGCCAATGGCATCCTGGCCTGTATCAGGAATAGTGTGGCCAGCAGGAGCAGGGAATTCATTCTGCCCCTGTGCTCAGCACTGGTTAGACTATACCTTGAGTACTGTGCCCAGTTCTGGGCCCCTCAGTTTAAGAAAGATGTTGAGCTGCTCAAACATATCCAGAGAAGGGCAACAAAGCTGGTGAGGGGTCTGGAGCACAAGCCCTGTGAGGAGCGACTGAGGGAGCTGGGGTTGTTTAGCCTGGAGAAGAGGAGGCTCAGGGGAGACCTTATTGCCATCTACAACTACCTGAAGGGAGGCTGTAGCCAGGTGGGGGTTGGTCTCTTCTCCCAGGCAACCAGTGACAGAACGAGAGAACACAGTCTCAAGTTGCACCAGGGGAGGTTGAGGCTGGATGTTAGAAAGAAATTCTTCACATTTTTCATTGGAATGGGCTGCCCAGGGAGATAGTGGAATCACCATCACTGGAAGTGTTTAAGATAAGACTGGATGAGGCACTTAGTACCATGGTTTAGTTGATTAGATGTTGTTGGGTGATAGATTGGACTTGATGATCTCAAAGGTCAACCTGGTTAATTCTGTGATTCTGTGAATATTCTGATATTATTTCAGTGTTAGAAGACTTAAACCAATATAGAAAATATCTGAATGTCAAGAGATACTGTTTATAAAGCACCCTAGAAGCTAAGACAGCATATATTAAAACAATTAAAACAACTCTATAATTTTCCATAAAGAGGAAATTGCTTTATAGAATTCTGGTCATTTATCTTGAAAATACAAAATTACTCTCAGGATATGGTATTGAAAGGTAAGAACATCTGGGGATTAAACTGAAAGGCTTTGGTTTCTTTTTTCAGAAAGCAACAAAAGCATTGATAAATCAAGACACAGATCAGAAATACCATCTCTTTCTGTATTTTTGGCATTATGGATGACACTGATAACCACGCTAACTGTGAAATTGTATGCTGAATCCATTGCATGGAATAGTTAATCTGATTTATTATCTCACTACATGTAGATTTTTCATACTAAGATAATACTGGAATTCTATTAAAGATTTTTTTTTTTTTCAGGGAGGATGATACTCTGTGTAACTATGTTTCAAAAAGTTTATCACAAACAGGCCAATTGCCTGTGAAATATTACTGAGATAATTCTCAAAAACTTGGGTACTGTATGGATACTACCTTGTGAAAACCTTGGCATTAACGTCATCTAATAAATGCCCCTGTTGCTTGACAATTTCCAGTCACAGGCAATGAAATCACACTGCTTGGTTCCGAGACAAACACTGCAGACTCAACAATATTTTATCTTAATTTAAGCCTTAACCCATTTAAATAGAATCTGCACTGTAATAGTAGTGTTAAATCACAGGAACAGGAATAGTGTTAACAGCGGGACATTATCTTTTATTGAGGGCAAGCAGTGGGGTTGCTGCTAATGAGGACATCATCAATTTATCAGTTAAAGGTCAATCTGAAAGGATTTCTGCCCTCTGCCCTTCCCCCACCCCCATGTTTTTTGCTCTATGCTATCGCTGTCTGGACACTGAATCATTTTTATCAATCTCTTTCTGCTATGACAAGAGACATCTTAACAAAAAGCCTGCATAATGTTTAGAAGAAGTACAGATTTGTCCAACTGGGAAATACTATTTTTCTCTTCCTCTCCTCATTTACCAACTTGCTCCCTCTTGCTCCCTTCTTATTTCAAATGTTAGTTAAATATTTTTTCTAGTCTGCCATTTTCCCCTAAGTTGCTGGCTGCTTTTAAATCTTAATATGAAATAAATCTTTTATGGTATGAGTTTCTTGGTGACTGATATGTTTTACTGGAATAAATCTTGCAAAAGGATTCAGTATCCCACATATTTTGTGGCTACCAAAGACAAGAGCTTCTTAATTCAATATTGAAAATTACTGGTGTTTATCTTTAAAAGGTTTCTTTTTTTTTTAATTTTAAAAATATCAAATAAATAATATATGACTAATTGATTACAGTGGTATTTTAAAGATTAAAGCATCTATTCCAGAGTAAAACAAAATTTAGATTTTATCATAAGAATTTAATTATGTTTCCCCCCTCCCAAGCTTGCACCATGTATTAGCTACAACATGGTAACAACAAAGCAATTTTATATTTCTTCAGTGGAGCTGCTAAACTCACATGATCCATTTTCACAGTTCATGCTGTGTGGTGTGGTTTTGCACTTCCCAAGGAACAAGACCTTGAGAACAAACTAAAAGAAATATTATGCTTTCTTGCACCTAATAGGTAAAATATTGTTCAGTTTGAAGTTGTAAATCAGCTAATCACTTGTAATTTCGTTATCTCTGGACACAAGGCACTTGGTAATGGTGACGCTTTTGCTTTTCATAGAATCATAAAATGGCTTAGGTTTGAAAGGACCTTAGAGATCATCTACTCCAACCGCCCTGCCATGGGCAAGGACACCTCTAACCTAGACTCAGCTGCTCAGGGCCATCCAGCCTGGCCAAGGGAGAAGGCATCCACAACTTCCTTGAGCAACCTATTCCAGAGTCTCACATTTGTAATTTGTTCTAATCCATTATAAGCTTAATTCTTCACGTCAATTGTTGTCACACTTTAATTTCACCATATCTGGATTTGTAGTTTAGAGATAGCAATTAAAAAGCCCTGACAAGAAGGTTGCAAGTTTTTCTACTATTTCCACCAATGGAAAAGGTTCTTTGGTATAAACAGGTCTCCATCAATGTAGAAAGTTTAACATTTCTGCACAGAAGATATGAAATGAAGGAAATCCAGTATTTACAACTGTAGCTTTAAAATAAAGACACACTTGCATGAAAACTTGCATCATTTTAATGCTAGAATTACTGTGATTGTACCCAGGAGTCCCTCTCAGTGACAGCACCTCCACTATGCCAGGTTCTGAACAAGATCCAAATTACAAAGGAGAAGGAAATTTGTGCAAGAAATGTAACAGACAGGCAACTATCAAGAAATAAGACGACAATAGTGACCATCACGAAAAATGCTAGTCTCAGCATGTGTTGTTAAAATATTAGATTTTTTAAAAGTAATTTACTTAGTGGATTGTCTTAAATAGGTTAAAAATGGGTGATATATTGATTTTCCTTAATCTTCTGAGACACAATTTGACCTAGGCTGATATTTCGGTTTAAAGCATGTCTAGGAAAAACTGGAGTTTTCCACCAGTTTAATTCTTTAACTCTTTAAGTTCTTCAGGAAAGACATACAGGGGAGAAGGGGAGAAAGTGTTGCCCTCTGCATCAAACACCAACTGGAGTCCATGGAGCTCCACCTGGGGACAGACAAAGAGGTTACAGAGAGCTTGTGCATGAGTGTATTAGTGAGCTCTTTTGGATGAGGAATTAGTTAATTATGCATATCACAGGTGCTGTTAGGTAGAGCTTTTTTTTATTTAAAAGGCAGGCGAGGTTGCGCCAAAGTGCTGTAAGGCACAACCTGAAAGTGACTCACAACCCAAAGGCAAAGCACAATCCCAAAAGCAAAGCCCAGTCCAAAAGCAAAGCACAGCTAACTCATCCTAGTAGCCTGATGATGGACATGGCGAAGACGGAGATCGCAAAAGGGCAGATCTGACTGCCTCCCATCCAGGTTGGCATCCCCGCGAGACCAAGTCTTGTCTTGTTGGACCAGAGAAGCAGCAGTGCCCCGCCATCAGCGGTGTCCAGCTTAAATGAGGCCAGTGTCCTGTGACGTCAGACCAAGACGTCCCAGGAGGCTGGGTCTTCGGGATGAAAGCCCCTCCACCATTATGCAATCATGTCATATAGCCTATATCCCTATTGCTCATGTGCGCAGCCTGCTCAGGGGCAGGGACGCCCTCTGCCCAGCTCATGCATTCCTCCTCTTCATCTTCCTCCAGGTCCATTTGTTCTCTGTGAGGTATTTGAAGGACTTTTGCAGTTAGCATGGATGTCAGCACATTCCTAGCCCTGCTTAGTTTATAAATTTAGAGAACTTACAGAAGTGTGTTTTCTGTTACTCCTATCAGGCAGTTGTGTACTTCTGATCAAACACCATTTAAACCTTTCCTGTCACAATGAGGGAAAGTGACATCATAGTGGGGGTCTGCTACAAGCCACCTGACAAGACCAAGTAGATGAGGTCCTCTACAAACAGATAGGAGCAGCCTTCACGTTCACAAGCTCTGGTCCTCATGGGAGATTTCAACAACCTGGATATCTGTTGGAAGGACAACACGGTGGGACACCAACAAACTAAGAGGTTTCTGGAATGGATTGATGGTAATTTCCTCCTCCAAGTGAAAAAATAACCCACAAGAAAAAGTGCTATGCCAGACCTTGTCCTCACCAACGTGGAAGTGATGGTGAGTGATGTGAAACTTAAGGGCAACCTTGACTGAAGTGACCATGAAATGATAGGCTTTAAGATCCTCAAGGCATCAAAGAGTGTTCAAAGCAAGCTCACTACTCTGGGGTTTGAGAGCAGACTTCATCCTCTTCAGGGATCAGCTTTACAGAGTGTCATGGGATAAAGCCCTGGAGGGAAGAGTGTCCAAGAAAGCTGGCCAATATTCAAGGACCATCTCTTCCAAACAGAGCAGTTTCAAGAAATACTTGAGGGTGCCAGTTGACAAAAATGTCAACATGAGCCAGCAATGTGCACTTGCAGCCCAGAAGGCCAATGGTATCCTGGGCTGCATCAAAAGAAGCATGACCAGCAAGATACAGGAAGTGTTTCTCCACCTTTACTGTGCTCCAGTGAGACCCCACATGGAGTCTTGTGTCCCAGCATAAGGACATCAAACTGCTTAAGCACGTCCAGAAGAGGGCCATGAAGATGGTCATAGGGCTGGGGCACCTCCCCTGTAGGACAGGCTGTTGAGATTGGGGCTGTTCAGCCTGGAGAAAAAAAGGTCCACAGAGACCTTATAGCAGCCTTCCAGTACCTGAAAGGGGCCTACAAGAAAGCCAGGAAGGGACATTCCACAAGGGCTTGTAGTGATAGAAGGAGAGGATATGGATCAAAGCTTGAGGAGGGTAGATTTAGACTGGGTATTAGAAAGGAATTCTTTACAGTAAGGGCTGTGAGGCACTGGAACAGGTTGCCCAGGGTCATCATGGATGGCCCCTTCCTGGGGGTGTTCAAGGCTGGGAAGGCTGGATTGGATGAGGCCGTGAGCAATCTGGTCTAGTGGAAGGTGTCCCTGCCAACATCAGGAGGGTTGGAACTACATGATCTTTAAGGTCCCTTTCAACCCAAACCATTCTATGAATCTCTGAATCTATGAATTGAATCTTAAACCTATTTATTTTTGGTTGGTATACGTTTTGAATAGGAAAAGCTGTATAAAGTACCTAGTATTAAGAATAAATTGTTAGTAGTTACACATTGATGATCAGACTCTCTCTCCAGTTACTTGAATATCATGCTCCATTAAAATTAGTAGGATCACACCATACCTGGAAAAGAAACTTAAGCCAAAGCTTTGCCTTATTGAAAACCACGACTTTTTTGAGGTGTAGCTTCATTCAGATGACAACGGATGGCTGAAGGCTTTAATTTTTTTATACATACATAGATCTTTAATTTAATGCTCACAGACTTCTAGTTGGGTATCAGTAAATTCCACAGAATGAGTGGGGAAAAGAATTAAAATTACAGTCTAAGTGTTTACATCCTCTAGATAGATATTCTATTTTGTTTCTCAGAAGTACTACAGTGATCCTAATTCTGCCTTGCTTCTATCATCTCTTAAAAAGAGTGTGTACATACACAGACAATTCTTATACAACCTCTGCTTCAGGTCCAATGTGTACTCTCTCACTGACCTGATGCATCTCTGAGGTAACAAGTCAGCACTGTGTGTTCTACCATTCACTGAGTGTTCCCATTCTGGGATGTGTTCATGAAAGCTCAGTTCCTATTTCTTTCAGGAAACAGACTTACAGTCTGAGCACATCCTACCCTAGAATGAAGTCCTTTTCTTTATAACCACAAAAGGGTAAATAACAGCCTTCCTTTCTTACTCCTGCCTGCAGGAAGCCCATTTCACAGTAGTCTAGTGTCTAATGTTAAACGATGTATGCTAGGCCAATAGCATGTTTCAAGAGCATGTTAGGTTAAGCCAAGCCTGAAGGGCGTGGGCTGGAAAGAAAAACTAGCCTCAGGTGGACAAAGAAATCTGATCCAGGTGGGCAGAGAGCCTTGGCCCCCCCTTCCAGGGGAGGGGTCCCTGGGTTAAAGTCTATTCCATTCTCACTTCCTGCCACAACCCCTTTTAAGGGTGATTTCCTGCCTTGCTCTCTTCTCACTTTGCCAGCATCTTGCTGCTGTTAGCTGTTTAACCACGTGGTTGGACCCGTTCCATGCCGTTCCAGACTCCTAAGGGAACTGCATCTAAAGAGAATCCATCTTACATCCACAGAATCCTTTGCCAATTGCATCTGGTTTTGCATGTATTTTTATTTACCCTTTTTCCTTATACCTTTGTAACCTTCCCTTTACTCAAATGCCTTTTATAGTGTTAAACTTACCTTTTCACTTCCAAATCGATTCAAGACTGTTCTTTTGTAATTTTACCTCTCTTTTCTCCCCCTGCCTAATTTACTTTCCCTACCAGGAAAAAGGGGAGAGGGGAGACAACCTAAATCTGTTCCATTTTGGGCTTTTGAGCATCGAGAAAAGCTTAAACCACAACAAGGAGCAAATACCCTTGCAGCTGATTTTATTCCTGGGTAAAATTGCATAGTTGGCTAAAGACCTTGTAAAAATGCAGGACTCCAATTTCTGAAATATATTGGTAGTATTGTAGAAACTGCATGTAAAGGATCCATGGGCTTTTGTTTGTTGGTTTGTTTGGGTTTTTTCCTTTTGTGCAAAACCAGAAGCATAACTGCTGCTTGGTAAATCTTAATGATAATAAAGATCAATACACATGAGTATATTTATTGCTATTTGTAAACAAAAAATATAAAATGATACCTCAACTGCTGTAAAAAGCGTTGATGAGGCCCACTTAATTCATGGAGATTGCTGATATTTTAATTCAGTGGTAGCAGTGGGATGACAGAAACATATATCTTATCAAATTTACATTTGCAGCAAAATGAGAGTCACTAGAAATATGGTTTAAGTCTAAGTTTGCTGCTAGTTTACAGTAGTAAAATCCTATTTTCATTTGATTCATAATGAGAAAAGCTTCCATTTAAAAATTCAGTCCTGTATAGCTTGTCACAATTGCCAGAAAATTGTTGCAGATAAAATTGTATGCCAGTGTCCTTATAAACACAACATAATAGAATAAATATAAGTGTAGCAGGCTTGCTTTTAACAGTTTTAGGTAAGTTACTGTGGCAGATCCAGTTGTGGATATTTCTCATCCGAACCACCCAACAACTGAAAAGGGCAAAAATTCATAGATACTGCAGTCAGAATGAGGAATTTCTTTTTAGTCTCCTTTTCAGGTCCCTTCCTCAACTTTTTTTTTTTTTTTTTTAGATCCATTTCAGTATGTGGAAATCATGTGTCATGCATCTTCTCAAATTGATTCAGTGGAGAACTTCTTAAATCTTACCTTTCAAAAAAAAAAAACATCCAATGAGAGGGAGAAATATAGTTGTTGACATATTAGCACGTAGTTTAAACTTTCCAAGCTGCTTCAGAGGCACTCAAACATTAAACCATATGGGCAAGATTCTGCTGTCAAAATAACATGTGTGCTACTTCCTGAAAAATTAATTTAAGGTAACTACATTACCGGCCAAAATGTCTACTTGATGCTCTGTGTGTTTTTTTCCATGTTTTGAAATGTGCTTTGCTCCAGATCGCCACACTTGCTGCACAAGCTTCAAAATGGGATAGGTTCGGCCAACAAGTGATGTGCCAGCCACAATTTCTCCTTGTCTGATGTGGCATGAAATTCACATCTGAACAGAATTCTGACTAGCACGTTATGGTGCAAGGCCCTTTCCTCTTTCTTAAGCCACTTCTTAAGGTATCCCCTCCACCTGAGAAGGTAACCCAAAAGGCCAATGTGTGGAAGTGGTACGACTACATAGAGGGAATTGCTCTGCGCTCTGCTCATGCCTCTAAGAGAGGGTTCAGCTAAAGTGTCCAAACTTCAACAGCCAGTGAATCCAGATACACCCTTGTCAGGACAGCTGACCAGACTTCTCTAATAGATATAGCTCCAGAGGTGACCACAGACTCTGAGAGTGAGGGAGTGTGGTTCACCGATGCTTCTTCCCACAGAGTGTGATCTTAATGTCACTACAAGGCAGCAGCCCTGGAGATCAGGACAGGCAGGACTGTCACTAAAGACGGTGAAGGCAGTGCACAAGTGGGTTAACTGTGGGCCTTCATGTTGGCTGTGGAAAATGATGCCAAAGCCATCTACACCGACTCCTATACCTCCTTTAAAGGAGCTACAGAGTGGATTTGCCAGTGGGAGGCAAACCAATGGGAGACCGGCAGCACCAAGGTCTGGAGGGCTGAGGACTGGCAGAGACTCCATCAAAGTGGGATGGGTCAAAGGATACTCGAAAGAAACCCCTGCTGTAAAAGGGAATCACCAGGTTGATCACCTGGCATGCATCTATATAGTGAGTAATGAGGGGAAGGATTGGGAGAGATTAGCTGAGTGGCTACACCTTAAAAGGGGCCAATCAGGCAAAGCTGATCTCTGCTATGAGTGCAGGGTGCAGGTCTTGCAGACGGCCAGTCTCTCTATCAGCATGTGAGACCATCATTTCAGCCTGTCCACAATGACAGATAAGGCCATCCACCTGAACCTTGCACCAGCCCAACATAGATGCCAGGACAAGGGTCTCTGGAACACCTGGTAGTTGGATTATGTGAGACCCTTCAAGCCATCACATGGGAAGAAATACATATTGATTGGTGTAGAAGTGGTCCTTGGCCTAACCATGGCCACTGCCACCAGTACAGCCTCAAGAGCTCAAACCATTGAGACTCTAAAACATTGGTTCAGCACCCTGCCGATGCCTGAGTGCATCCAGAGCGATAACGGATCTCGCTTCACTGCAACCTCAGTGCAAGACTGGGCACGCAGCGAAAGGGTTAAATGGGTTTTCCATACACCATGTTACCCCCAGGCAAATGGCAGCATCAAGAAGATGAATGGTCTAATCAAAAACCACATAAATGTCTCTGAAGGGGGCTAGGACTTACATTTGGCTCAGGCAGTCTTCTCAGTCAACAATCATTGGGGAAGCTATGGAAGCCCCAAGAGTAAGGCCTTCTGCCCAGCTGAGCCAATACTGGATACTGACTACATGCCAGGAGGGACCAAGGCTAAATTCTTGTTCCAAATTCAAGTGGGCCAACTTGTGTTGGTTAAACTGCCCTCTATATGGGTTGTGCCCATGGCACTGGCTAAGCCCAGGGTCTTATATGCCTGGAAAGCCGTAGATGGCAATGGGAGGACCCACTGCATCTGTGTGTGGCAGATTGTCCCCACTACTAACTTTCAAGCCCAGTTATTACATACTGAGGCTAGTTTGTCTCCCTACAGGGCAGAGTCAAGGCTGAGAACCTGGTTCTGGCACATCAAACAGTACCTGACCAGCACCTGGGAGACAGACAACCAGAACCAGCTACACAAGGGTCAGAGGCACATCACCGGAGTGACGCATCCGGACCCGGAGAGTGTGACCTCCAGTCATGGACTCAGAGCAGCTAAAGCTCTGTCATGAACTTTATTAATGCTCTGCCATGGATTTTACATACAGAGCAATCAGTTGTTTACCTGACTGTGTCCATTGTTAAATATTGTTGTTATTATTGTTATGGTATTGCATATGGGAAATGCTAACCTACAAATAGCACACACACCTCACTAAATTGCGAGGGGAAATTACCCGTCACTCTAAATTCCTGGACAAAGCTTTCCATTGCCATCAGAGTGGAGTGTTGTAGGGTGCTCCAAAAATGTATTTTCACCTCCCACCCTGTCTATGGAAGTTTGGAGGGGGGAAGACAAAGACATGAAATTCCTTTCCCCTCCCCTTGAGGGCTTGGACAGGGAAAGGCAAAAAGGCAATAGCTAAAGTCCTGCACGTGTATTCGCTCATGGAAAATCCCACGCTGGCATCTGGAATTGTGATTGTCTGGGTTCTTCGCACTCAGTATATATTGGCACTGGACATGTTGTCTAGTGAAGATTTTAAACAGTGGCCAGAAAGCACACACAAAAATATTTGAACTGAGAGATTCCTCCAAGAGATGCAACACCTGAACCTGGCTTCTCCTTGGACCTGTGTACCCTGATTTACTGCTCCCTACCCCTGCACTGGAGCAACACTGCCTCTGCCGTAACTGCTGCTCTTTGCTGAAAGCACCCCAGCAGTACGGTTTTCCTTGTGCCATTAAGGCAGCACCACTCCACAAGATTTGCCTCATGGAAGCTGTGTCTGGAGACACTTTAACTTCGGCGGGTTCTATTTATGCTGTATGGTTCACAAATTGGATTACAAAAGTTGCAGTTTCTGGAGGCTGCCTCAAAGGAGATCCTGAAACTGTCTCCAAATTCCTACTCCACCCTTGTGACTAAAATCCAGCACTCTCTCACCTTTTTCCTAGGGTCCTGGCTCGCCTCTGATTTCTAAGTGGGGTAAAGCTATTTTATGGCTTAGCCTTTTCCATTTTCCTGAATTTTCTAAATCGTCAAAATTGCCCATAAGCGTCCTTGTAAAATTCCCAACCCAATTAGAACCTGTAAATAGTTCTGTACATAGTTTTGGGGTGGGACTTTTGGGAAAACAAAGATAACTATATTTTTATAACTTCTGCCTTGTTAAGTTATTCCCAATCAAAACACATGTAAACACGTTTCACTTATACTTTTTAGGTTTTTCTTTGTTTGTTTTGTTTTCCTGTAGCATCATATAGTTAGCATCAGTTCAGTGTGAGATTTGTCATGGGCGAAATCTGCGTAGTCACTGATGATGATACAAACTGAGTGTAAAACTACTTATGCAAGTTTGAGCTGGCATAAATAAGAACAAAGTTCACCAGTTGAACCAAGTTCCTGGTTTGAGGCAGTGGGACTTAGCTGAGTTACCAGGTGTCTGCCCTTGCCTTCCAGTTACACTGGCTTCCTTAACGAATAACTGAAGTACTTTTAACCCCCTTCACCCACAGCTAAATGAGGACAGTTCACTACTACTTACAGGCTTGACTTTGAGACTTTTAGAAACATACACAGCTTTCTCAGGGACATTATACTTCACATTCAGCACCAATAAGAACAGCACTTTGGTTTATTGCATTTGGTTTCCCACTTGTTTATAGATCTGTTTGTTGTACTAACTATACAGCTTACAGTCTGCCAGGTTTTACACCCTTCTGCACCGGTTTGAGCTTTAACTGGAGCTTAAAAGCTCAAATGATAACAAATTGAGATTCCTCCCCCCTCCCTTTTCCTAGTAAGGCAGAAAAAAACCAAAAAGGGTAGTGGAAAGGAGAGGTGAATTCACAAAAGAAATAATCTGGAATCGGTTTGGAAGTAGAAGAGGTAAATTTTTTTAACTCTATAGAGAGAGAGAGCAATCAGAGGGAGAGTTCACAAAGACAAGGGATAAGGGAAAATAGGAAAATATACAAAACCAAGCCCAGATGGACTTGTATTTGGATTCAGTTCTTTAGAAAGTGTGGATGTAGCTTGGAAAAATAGGCACTGACCATGTGGTCAATGCAGGAAGCAGTGGCAGCTGATCTCTCTTAAACAGGGAAGGCAAGAAAGAGGAAGCAGCAAAAGATATCTGACCTTTTTATAGGCTTGCTGGACAGGATGGGGGAGTGGAATAGACCACCTTTGACCCAGAGGATCCCTCCTCCTGGGAGGAAGAAAACCAAGTCTCTCTCTCTGCCCACCTGGGCCAAGTTTCTTTTGTCCACCTGGGGACTGAGTTCCCTCAGGCCCCATCCAGGATGGGTGTACCCCAGCACACCTTCTTAGTTAGTTAATTGTATGTTCAACTCTCATCAAATATCAGCGGCTGTTGTGAAACTGATGGACCCAGAACATAAAAAGTCAAAGCCACAATATTCCATGATGCGGAAATAAATTTTATGTATCTATTTTCATGAGGTTTCTTCAGCCCAGGATTAGGGAAATAAAGAGGCAGCTGAACCAAGACAGTGGAAAAATAATTCCAGTATAGTTTAATACAAATACATTTTACTTCTGCTTCCTCTCACTTCCTGGAAATGAAAGCCTGAAATGTTTATTTTCTTCGTAAAAAAGAGTAATTTTAGACTTTTGGGGAAAGAAAGCCCTATTATTTTCCTTTCTTTTCCTTCCTTTTGATCTCTAAAGCTCCAGAGAGAGGTCTATGGCGTCTCTGCAT
The DNA here is from genome assembly GCA_013399975.1 of Indicator maculatus. NCBI lineage: Eukaryota > Metazoa > Chordata > Aves > Piciformes > Indicatoridae > Indicator > Indicator maculatus. Next base: position 272,463 of record VXBD01008090.1, on the reverse strand, counting down.
TGCTTTGGGGTTGCCCTTTGCCCTCCAGACCTGAAACTGAAATTACCTTCCAACCTCTGCTCAAAGGGTTTTAAATGGGCCTATTCTCCCACCTCCTCCTGAGGTTCTAAATAATTGAATTTGAGTAGGAGTTTGTGTAAAACAGTTCCTGCTGGGGACTGTGCAGGGTGCCAGCTTCAGCCTCTGTTTAAAGATAAAACCCATGTTTTTCAGGTATATATTTAATCCCCTTCAACAAATGACATCATTCCACTCTCTTTTGGGGAGAGATACTCCATGTGAGACCCTGGGTGTTTTCATTAGTTCAAACGGCACCACTGAGGGGTGGGGATGCACATAGTACTCTGCCTAGATCTGAGGGCTGTGCCACTCAGCCTCACGCTTGCCGCACAGTGGAGTAAAAGGAAAAAAGGCAGGGGGAGGAGGAGGACAGGACTTGCGGGGGGAAGCAGGAGAGTGCAGAGGGCCAGAGAAAGCCATGCTGCACCTGCTGCTCCACTTGGCTCCCCCACACCTTGCTGCCCGCGTCCTGGTGGGATGCCGCATGGCCGTCCCTGTTTCGCTGTCCCACCGCTCTGCCCAGTCCGGCTCACTGCCTGCATCCTGGAGACAAGCCACATGGCACAGGCCTGCTTCACACTGCCTGCGGCCTAGAGAGGACCATGCAGCATGGCACTGCTCCCCAGTGCCGCCAAGAAACTTGGAAGTGTGCCTGCGACTATGGCACCATTTTCAAGCCAGGGAAACAGTGATATCTCTTCTTTTTGATATGTATTATTCCCACTGCTTTTACCTCATATTTTCCCTCTGCTCATGTTCAATCTAATAAACCCAGTTCATCAGCTGTTTGGTGCCATTTCACCTTTATTTACTCCAAGGGAATTATTTGAACCTTAGCACGGCTACCCCTCACCCCCTACTGACCAGGGTTGGTAGGGGGAACCTTGGGCCTTAACACTCAACTTACGCAAGCTTCATCTTTCCGCAGCTCTGCATAATACACATAGTACGTTAGACAGGACATTTAAAAAGCTAGCATACTAGATCACAGAATCACAGAACGGTAGGGATTGGAAGGGACCTTTAAAGATCAAGTCCAACCACCCTGACAGAGCAGGATCACCTAAAGCAGATCACAGAGGAACACATCCAGATGGGCCTTGAAAGTCTCCAGAGATGGAGACTCCAACACCTCCCTGGGCAGACTGTTTCAGTGCTCTGTCACCCTCAGAGTAAAGAAGTTCCTTCTTAAGTTTAGATGGAACTTCCCATTTTCAAGTTTATGCCCATTGTCTCTTGTCCTGTCACTGACGACCCCTGAGAAAAGTCTGGCCCCATCTTCCTGACACCCATCCCTTAGATATTTGTAAGTATTAATAAGACTCCCCCCTTCGGGGTCCTCCAAGATAAATAGACCCATCTCTCTGAGCCATTCCTCGTAGGGTAGATGTTTCAGTCCCCTAATAATCTTAGTGGCCCTGCGCTGGACAGTAGTTCTTTGTCCTTTCTGCCCTCCTTTCACAGTATCACAGTATATCAGAGGTTGCAAGGGACCTCAAGAGATCATCAGGTCCAACCGCCCTGCCAGAGCAGGATCACTTAGGATAGTCCGCACAGGAATGCATCCAGGTGGGTTTTGAAAGTCTCCAGAGAAGGAGACTCCACAACCCTCCTGAGGAGCTTGTTCCAGTGCTCCATCACCCTCACTGTAAAGAAGTTTCTCCTCATGTTGATGTGAAATCTTCTGTGCTCAAATTTGAACCCATTGTTCCTTGTCTTATCACTGTGAACCACTAAAAAGGGCCTGGCCCCCTCCACTTGACACCCACCCCTCAGATATTCATAGACATTGATCAGATCTCCTCTCAGTCTTCCCTTCTCAAGAATAAATAGCCCCAGGGATTAGTCTCTCTTCATAGGGGAGATGCTCAAGTCCCCTAGTCATCCTCATGGCTCTTTCCAGTACAAGTAGAGTAAAGGTATCTTCCTGGAAATGGTGTGTGGAAGTTTAATCTACCAAGAGAAAAAAAGGAATGCAATTGATGTTTTTTGTATTTGTCTACTGAATTTTGATATGATAACACATTATCTAGTCCATTTCAAACTCATCAGGGTTACAGCTCATGTACAAGACATCTGTTTGATATGTGTGCAACTTGTTCACAGCAACTTGTGTGGTAGTGATTAGGGATGGAGGATGATGGTTATAAATTATGAAAATTATTATTTATTAATAATATTATTGATAATAATTAATCACCATATATATTGAGTCTGATGCATGGTTGTAGAAATATAGTCCATAACTGGTTTAGTATTTACAATTTGATCCAATTATATTACTTACAGAATCGATTTCTAATTCAGGGAATGAAAGGGCTCAGTTCTGCTGCTTGTCCACCAGATGGAGACTCAACAAGATGTTTGATGGCTGTTAACTATGTACAGAGATGTAATGTTATCACGAGGCAAGTCAATCTGGAAATATCACGTGGCTACGCGCGGGCTCTTTGAATAGAATGTTGCTGAATGTTGCACATACGGAAAGATGCATTTTGTCTCTCTTTGTAGCGAGGTAAGTTGCTAGGTTACGCTGGTTATTCGCTGTCGGCTGTCTGTCGGCTCTCTGTCGGCTGTCTGCCGGCTGTCTGTCTGCTGGCTGCCTGTCTGTCGGCTGCCGTCAGCCCAAGGCTGATCCCATCCGGGAAGTGACTTTCTTTCTCACCCCCACTTCCGCGGGTGGGGGCAAGGCTTTCATTCTCCTCCCATGGGCGGAGTGACTTTCATTTCTCCTCCTGCGGCCACGGTGGCGGGAGGCTTTCTTGCAATCAAGAGTTGGACCGGCAGGGCTGGTCCGGAGAAGCCGTCCTACGCAATGGGGTCGGGTCAGGTGGCAGTTCTCCGATCCCAGAGACGGGTTCAAGGGAGGGGTGCGGTGAAGCGGCGCTTGCTCCTCGGCTTGGCTCAAAGTGAGCTGACAATGCTGAATCTCTCAGCAACTGCTTCTCATTTAAGGTGACAATGCAGTCTCTGGCTTGATCTCAATGGAGAGAATATCTTTTTCTCTCTCTCAGGAAAATCGTCTGTATTTCTTTAATGACTTGGCTCAGGTCTGTGATTCCATGTAGAGTGTACTGCAAGATATGTACTATGCGGTGGATATTACAGAATGCAGAAGAAATGTAAAAAACAGCACATACTTTAGAAAGAGGACTGCCATTACATGTGAGGAAAAATGTGAAAGTATTATTTTGAGCAGAGCCTTATCAATGAAGGGGAAAACCAAGTCTTTGGTAAACTAAAATTTTATTGCATTGTAAGAATTCTCATTCATGCCTAGCAAGGCTAAACATAGCGAATTGGAAGAGAATTGGAGATCTAGAATGGTAGAAATATTTAATAGAATTAATTTGGAATTCAATTTAATCTTAACATGTTCAAACTTTCATGGTTCAAACATTTCCTAAATTTTAGGGTATTTTCTTCTTTTGGTAGAAAACAACTGAATCAATCAGTTCTGTTCTGTGAATCTCTGAAATTGTTGCTGTTTGGAACTCATACATTGCAACTGTATGACAGCTTCTAAATGAGACCAAAACCAAATCAAAGCCTGGATGATTAAGTGAAACTGAGTCAATAATAGGTAGTAAATAATACATTCAAATAACTGTTATCCTTTTTTTTCCTCCACTGTTAATATAACTGTAATCAAATTGTGATTTGTGTAAGTTTGCTATACATTTTAGTTGGCTTATTCCTAACAGTAAGTAGGTTTGTTATTTTTATTTTACAGACAGATTGTATTTGCTCCTATAGCACAGAGAAATCTACTGTATTTATAGTTGATAGTGGCTGATCACTTAGACTTTCTTTTGACTACATGTGAGTTAGGACAGAAAAAAAAAATAATAGAATTTTGATTAATGCCTTTGCAGAACATACAGGTTAGGATTAATGCCTTTGCACCAGTACAGGTTGGGAGGTGATCTGCTGGAGAGTGGCCCTGTGGAGAAGGACCTAGGAGTCCTGGTGGATAACAAGTTATCCATGGGTCAGCAATGTACCCTTGTGGCCAAGAGGGCCAATGGTATCCTGGGATGTATGAAGAGGTGAGTGTCCAGCAGATAGAGGGAGGTTCTCTTCCCCCTCTACTCTGCCGCCTGGAATATTGCATCCAATTTTGGGCTCCCCAGTTCAAGAGGGGCAGGGATCTACTTGAAAAAATCCAACAGAGGGCTACAAGGATGATCAAGGGACTGGAGCACGTGCCTTGTGATGAAAGGCTGAGAGATCTGAGGCTTTTCAATCTGGAGAAGAGAAGACTGAGAGGGGATTTAATAAATGTTTGTAAATATCTGAGGGCTGGGTGTAAAGAGAGGGGGCCAGGCTCTTCTCAGTTGTACCCTGTGATAGGACAACGGGCAATGGGTATAAACTACAGCACAGGAGGTTCCACCTTGACATGAGGAGGAACTTAACTGTGAGGGCCACAGAACACTGGAACAGGCTCCCCAGAGACCCAGCAGTATGCCCTTTCTTCATTTAGACTAGTAAAACTTGACAACTCAGTTGAAAAAAAGTATCAATAGGAGCTCAGAGTTAGCAGCTGAAAACTGGATTTCATGAATTGGAAGGGGAATATGTTTTGTTGCTTTTTGGTCCTGTTAATTTAGTATCACACTGATGCAGTCATTTATATGGTGCCATGGGAATGACAGACGTTTTGTAGGCAGACAGTAAGACAGGGTCTTGGCCCCAGCAAGCCTGCAATTCAATTTAATATTCCCTCAAAGTTCGAATAAAGGTCAGTGTATGATAGAACTTTATTCATTCTTAGGGAGTCAGTGAATGTAAATTGCAACTACATTATATGTGGATTAATTCTCTTAGTGTTTTGCTCCAGGCTTAAAATAGTAAGTCAATATTTTGTTATCACTGGAGTACAGCCTCAGAAGCAGTGGAATTCTGATTTTAATATTGATTTCTCCATTGCACAAGAATTAACATGTGTCTTGCTTCTTGCATCACAGATCTTATTTCCTTTATATACATCACAGAAGAGATTTGGAATATCAATGAGTGGTTTCTTATTTACCTTTTTAAACTGGGACTGAGCATATAGGAAACACAGGAAATGTAGACACATATTTTCCCCACAAAATATCATAAATATATTTTGCATGTTAGATAAGAATAAATAATGTTTCTGGTTTGGCACAGTAATTGTCACAATTCATCTGAGTCTTATTTATTAATTTATTAATAGGACAATAATGTAAATGGGGGTTTAATATTCTGAACTTCATTCTAACTGTAATACATGCTGTTTATTTGACATAGTTTGGTGATCCAGCTTGTTTCCCAGATGCGATCAAAATGCAGTATACCAAAGAGAAATGGATTAATAAATTGTCATATACATTTCAGATTAAGTTATTCCTGAAAGCTATCAATATTAGACTGGCATTTAAAGCATGGGTTTTTAATGTTATATGTTCTAGGATAAAGATGAAGTTACTGACTCTTGGTTACAATAATCTTAGAACCTCAAAATCTTCCAGTTCATCTCTTTACAAAGCATAAAACACCAGCACTAGTTCACTCAGTACTAATGTTTTTTTCCATTTTGGACTTTATTCTTTTCTTTAAGATAAATAATGGGATGATTCAAAATTTTTAATGTACATCTTTACCTGTGTCCAAATGTTCCAAAATATGTTTTTAATATCAATACTTTCATAAAATACTCTACTACATATAAAGAGGCAGTCTTTGGGACTCAAATTCTCCGGTAAACTCATGTAATTTCTTGGTTCACTCAGCACTAGGATGACAATACCTCCATGTTCTGCTATCCCTCTACTTCTGTAATGTATCAGGGTATAACTGCTTAAAAAAGATAAGCAAAATTTAACTGCTGCCCCTGAATGTATCCTGGTTCATTACAGTTCCTTCTCTTATTTCTGCAAGAACAGCTAGTCTCAGAGAGATGGAGGAAGAGATCAGATGGTAAAAAGAAGAAGAATGTTAAGATCAACCCTTTTTTTCTCAAATCGCACTCTCCCCAGGAGACATCAGCTGAATATTGCATCTGGAGGTAAGTACATTTGGGAACTTAAGAGATTCCCAAAGAGAATCCATTTAATGTTTCAGAGATGGTGAGGAGCTTTATTTAAATCACTTCTCAGGGATACACATCTCCAGGTTTGACTGTTGAATTTCCCCTTTAAAGTGTAGCATTTTATCAGACATTCTAGACAGATGCTGATTCTTTATGTAGTTTAACACTTCCCTTCCAGGATATGTTGCTTCTATAATTAGTGCTATACTTTTGAGGCATCCAAGCATAACTTTCTGTTGTATCTCATGTTTGTTTTCATTAGGTTGCCATGGAAATCTTGGAAATCATTGACTTATTGACTTATTTCTTTGAAGTTCAGCAGCTATCTAAGTAGATGTGAAGCACTCTAGTTAGGATCGCTTCCACTAGACTGTACAATGCTACCCTCTAGTTCTTTTACAGTACAATAACACCTTCCTTCAATTCTTTGTGTAGGTGTAACAGGCTAAAAATATGTTTAATAGATCTGGATTAATGCTTTTTGTGTGTGTGAATTTTGACTATCAGCTCTGAGGAGAAGAATCACTCTACTTCAGTGCATCTAGTGTTGAAAGAAAAGAGCTTTCCAAGATGGTTTTGTCATCAATATTAGAATGAAAGTTGTCAAAAATATTTGCTGCTGTGGGAGGAAAACCATTAACTTGCTGTTTGTCTTTTGCTGTTGCAAGCTGTCTGAGGAAAAGCAATGAACAAACGCTTTCCTGCTACTTTTGGAGCAGTGCTGATCTGGTATGTTGCATTCTGTACTCATTTTCCTGGTAAGTGTTCAGCTGTCAGATTCAAATCTTTTCAAGAATAGCAACAGGAACTAAGAAAACCTAGTGTCAACACTACCTTTTTAATCTTCTTATGAAGTTGCTTAACTTGAAAATACAGTAAATTGTTGAGTTTATTAACTACCTGTATACGTGAGAATTGTTCAAACAGTGGTTTTCAGGTGTTTCACATAATCAATATCCAGGTATTTTGGGATGTTACATAGTTTCTCCTGTTATGCTTCAAAGATTGAAACATATGATTAAAATTATTCTATACTATTGGCCAAGACTTCCTAAAAATAAAGTTGTCACTCATCCCTTTTCCTATTTGTCTCACTACTCTGGACATACCAACATGGTACAGATCCTGTGTGACTTACAAGTATATAACCCCCCCCCTAGTCAGATACTGTTCACAAAACAGAATAACTGGAGAGATTTTCAGTTAAAATAACAAAAACAACACAGTGAATATGCAGGGGTTAATATTAAATTACTACAGCGTCTTATATACACCTTCATTCCACAGGTTGGGGCACTCTTTGTTGGTATAAAAATGTTTAAAAAACAGTAGTCACCCTTAGTATAAGTCTTGAAAACATCTCATTCAAATTAGTTTCAGCACAGCAATGTTCAAACATAAACTTTCTTTACCTTTCACTTGAGAGAAGCCACCTGGAATACCAATGATTTGCAGAAATGTAGTAAAATGGAAGGAAATAGAAATCTGTTATTTATTTTTTGAGAGCATCTGAGTATTTAATATCAGAACTTGAGATTATTTAATTTTCCAAACTTAGGAAAAATCTAACTCTATGGTCAGAAATTCTGATAGTTTTACTACTTTTAAATACCAATGCATGCTGCCTTTTCTTCTACATACACTTCCACGTTGAGGGATTTGGAGGGCATGTCGTATAAGAAATGGCTGAGGGAGCTGGGATTGTTTAGCCTGGAGAAGAGAAGGCTAAGGGGAGATGTTACTGCTCTCTAGAACTACCTGAAAACAGGTTGTAGTGAGGCTGGTGTTATCGTGGGACATACAGTCTTGTTAGGATTTTTTTCAAGTGCATCCTGCATCCAGCTGTCCTAAAAAAAGAGTGAGAAAAACATTTTGTTGAGTGGTATTTCAGTGCTCAAGCTCCAGAGCTACTAGGAACTTTAAGCTACAAAGCACTTCAAAAGTAGCATGACTGAAATTAAGGATAATGGGTGATCATTTGGAAAAAAAATAAATTAGCTTGAATTACAGGTGAGAGTTTGGTGTGCACTGGTTTTCTCAGTTGTAACTGAGAATTAATCTAGTACTTTATAATGAATTTTTAGAATGGATGGACTGTCTCGGGCTTACACTTTGATAATTTTTCAAAAATGACAAAGTCTGTTTCCTTCTCCTCATTTTTAGCCCCTAATGTTGAAAAATATGTCCTTGTTTAAGTAAAAGCATGTGAAAAATATAACTGATTGGATTCATCCATCCTTGATTGTCTTTTTGGCATGGGACAATTGTATGGGAAAGCAGAAATCAGCTCACAAAAAGATCTCACTTGAGTTATTACAGATGGTCAAAGAAAGATAGAAAAGAGAGATTTGGAATTTGGCTTTTATTGTTCTTACTTGTTTGCTTGTTTGTTTTTAACATAGATATCTGCTAAGCTGAAAACCTTGTTTATTTCCTGTCTTTGTACGTTCCATGTCTCCCGACACACAGTACTGTGTGTGCAGAAGTACTAGTGATGGCAGGCCCACAAGCAGGAGATGAAAATCATCTTGAGTTCAACTTCCGTAGTTAAAAAAAAAAGTTAATGGTTCTGCATTAAAATTTCAATTGAATTGAGGTAGTGTATCTTACTGCTTGTTCAGAGACAATCAGAAAGCCATGAATTATCTATTTTTATCTATTATCATGCCTGTTTTAGCAGCATATGTTTGCAAGTAGTTTACAAGGCAGTCCACCTTTCAGGGGATATTTTATTTGGACAAAAAAGAATAAAAATAATGAAGTACTTATTGATGTTTCAGAGCCTCAGGACAAAATCTGACTATCAGATAATCTATTAGACAAGTATATATGTACAGAAGACAAAACCTAACCTATCTGTGGAACGAGTTAAATTGTTTTACAGAATATTAACGTTCCACCATCAAAGTCTAGACAGAAGACAGCTGTGCCTGTGTAAAGGGATCAGTGAGAGATGGTTCCTGCACCCATGGAGCTCTAGTGAAGTCAGTAACACAGGAGCTGATACCAGTGAATTAAATGGCAGAATCACATACTAAGGAGTGATTGAGAAATTGTCTGTGACTAGTTACTGTACTGAAATATTTTGATATTGTGTTATTTGGCAGGAGAGAAATTAATCATGGAGTTCTACAGCTCCATGAACGTCATCTCTCCTAGTCCCACAGCAGAATTTTAATTCTCATACCAATGACAAAAAAATATTTCCTGTAGACAGATGGATCTGGGAGTTGCTGAAACCTTGAGACCTCTAGCTCCAACGAAAGTGGAACACAACCTCTCTCCAGTCTTTTCTTGTTCTCTTTGCTTTCTGATGTTTACTCTGCTGGTTTGCCTGAAGCTGTTTGTTCTGCTTGGTTTGTATTTGCTTTAGAGGATGTTGCTTAACACAGATTGTGTCTTGGATTGGCTTTTTAAATTCAAAACCCATGCTACTCTCAGAGTGAAAAAAGTTGTCTGCAGTACCAAGAACTCAGACAACTCATCCTGTAAAAAAAAAAAAAAAGTCCCTTTGATTATGTGGGAAATGAAATGTGGTAGCTTTCACAGTTTAAACATGCTAGGCAAACTCTATGCTGAATATTTGTCTGTGCTCTCTTTAAGCAATATTAACATATAGGTAAGGTGATATAAGGCAAACAGAACGTGGTATTTCTATTAATATTTTCCAAGTGACTTTTACTCAAAGACAGAAATTGTGTCATTTGTTTTGTATGTGTGTAGCTGCAAACAGTGAAGCAGCATGTACTTGTTTCTTTAAGCAGGAGATGTCCAGCCTGCAGCTACTACATGAAATGTGGCTGAAGAACAGTTGAGATGTTGAACTGCAGGGCCCCAGGGAGACTTCTAACAGGGACCTGCACCCAAGCATGTGGGGGGTTGTGGGTGGGAGTGGGCATATGCTGCTGCTTCTGCTTTAATTCCAAACACCACAGGAAGCAATCTAGCAGGAGCTGAGAGGGCAAAACTTACTAATGTGCATGGCCAAGCCCTTTGTGAGCCCACAGGAAGGCAGTGAGACTGCCAGGAGCCAGCCACCTCCTACTTCTGAACTACCATCAGCTCTCAGTGCAAACAGATGGGGCAGTCAGATCACCGAAGCTCACACCACAAGCCCTGTCCCACATGCTGCTCCGGACTTTCCAGTGGCACAGCTCTGACAAGTGCCATGTGTAGTGCAGTGGGGTAATTTTTAAAAGTCACACAAAATAACAGTGCTAAGAGCTTTTATGGGCACAAAATTATTTTATGTCAGCATTCAGTCGTTTTGGTTATCTATCAGAGATTTCTGTAGATTCCTCCAAGAGAATAGAAGAAATAGATAATGAGCCTTCAGAGCTCTGTGGATAAAAGTCTCAGGAGTAAATCTACTCCCTTCTTTGGCTTTGGTAGCAGAGATTAAAAGCAGGAAAATGACAGCATCTCTAAGTGTAAAAATATTCCTGAACCTGAAGGTTAGTATTTTGAAGGAAATAATTATCGTGAGAAAAATGTACTTGACACCAGAAGGACAAGACAGGCCAAGCCCTGGGGGGTGCCTGCCAGCTCTGGACAGGTGGGAAGGTGGCAGGAAGGCAGTGCCACAGCAGGTGGCGCTGTTCCCTCAGGGCAACACCATCTGAATTGCCCTTCTCATGTGGCACGAAGCCAAGAAACTATTGACTCAGACACCGACCAAACGACTGACTGACCAACCCACCGACTTACTGACTGACTGACCAACCCACCGACTTACTGACTGACTGACCAACCCACCGACTGACTGACTGATCAACCCACTGACTGACTGACTGATCAACCCACTGACTGACTGACTGACCAACCCACCGACTGACTGACCAACCCACTGACTGACCAACCCACTGACTGACCAACCCACTGACTGACCGACTGCACCTCTCAGCATCTGTGCATGCTACTTGTAATAGCTATCTAGCCAGGGAAGTTGAGATGTGTGAAATTCCTCCTTTAATTTAATCTACTCAAGCTGTCCTACACTTCCTCCCCTTCTTAGGTTGTGTAGGCTCTCTGCAGACCTTCAACATACTGTCCTGGAAGTTGTAGAATCATAAAATCATAGGAAGGTAGAGGTTTGAAGGGACATCTGGTGAGCACCGAGTCCAACCCCGCTGCCAGAGCAAAATCACCTAGGGCAGGTCACATAGGAATACATCCAGATAGGTCTTGAAAGCGTCTACAGAAGAAGGAACTAGAAGTCAACTTCTAACTGGCAGGTCAAGTTACTATTTTTTCTCATAAAGCCAGTGAAATTTATCAATGTATGTTCAAGTGTGATCATAAGGCTAGAAAACACAGCTCAGAAACTACTACTCAAAAGGGACTTGCTGTTCTTACTTATGACAATGTCTTATGCTGTAACAAGACAGTTGAAAGCTTTACAGGAAACAATCACATATGCAAGCAAGAAACATGCCATGTTTTCAATGGCAACATAGAATGAGCATCATTCCTTCTTTAGAAATTAAGCTTCCCACAAAGGGTAGATGATGCACAACACAGATTTTGCCATATTTGTTTTTAAATATTGCTTATATTATATTAGAAAGAGTAAAGCTTCTGAAAGTAGGAATTTTATTCCTGTCGTGGAGAGGGTGAATAGGGATCGAGGAAGGTGATTATTAATTATGAATTACGAAAATATGAATTATGAAATTATTGTTTATTATTAATATTCGATTAATTACTTTATATATATTGATTCGGATGCACGGTTGTAATAATATAGACCATAACTGATTTAGTATTTACAAGCATAGCCAATTATAATATTTAGTTAATGTCTAATTAAGGGAACGAAAGGGTGCAGTTCCGCCGCTTGTCCACTAGATGGAGACTCGTCAAGGCGCTTGCGGCTGAGAGCTATGTAAGAGATATCCATAATGCTATTACGAGGCATTGATCACGCGGCTGTGCGCGGGCGCTTTGAACAAAACGTTACTAGATGTTATACACGCGAAAGATACATGCAACGAGACAAGTTGCTGGATCACGCGGGCTCGCTGGGTATCTGCTTCTGCCCGAGGATGGCTCCGTTCGGGCGGCGCTTTCTTTCTCCCTCCCGGCTCTGTGGGGGGGGGCAAGGTTGGCTTTCTCCTCCCGCGGTTTGCAGGAAGGGCGGTTCGCTTCTTTGTCTTTCCGCGGTCTGCGGAAGGCTGACTCGCTGGCCCGGAGGCCACGGTTCGGCAGGGCCGGTTCCGTTGGCAAGTCTCCGGTGCGGGGGGGAGCGTGGTAACGCGATACTTCCCCCCTCGGCTCGGCTCGAAGGTGAGCTGGCTGCCGCTTCTCTAGGCGACTGCTTCCATTTAAATTATAATGGTACAGCCTTTGCCTAGACTTCAATGGAGAGGCTAATCTTTTGCTCTCTCTTCTCCCTCGGGAATTCCCCGGGTGCTTCGCCCTGATACGGGCTGCGGAACGGCCACAGGGACGATTCCCTTTCTCTCCCGCGGTCTGCGGGGAGGCCACGCAAGATGCGTTTTCCGCTCAATTGGCTGCTAATTAGCTTGCAGCATTTCTGGACTGCCGGCTTGGGCTAGTCCTTCCCCCTTCGGGTTACAGCTTACCCTCTTTCGGGGTCTTTCCTCAGTCTTCTTCGACTGGGTGTACGTCACGTCTTTAGTGACGGGATCTCCTTGCGGGTCCTTGAATGCACACTCCCTGGGCTGGCTTCCATGTTCGCAGAGGCTTCCGAGTACGCTTGCGGGAAGGCTTATAGCTTACTCACTCGTGAGTTGCATGATGGATGAAAGCAAAGGAGAGAGCAACGTGGCACCAAAATGGGGCAATACTTATAGACACATCGAGTCTGGACTTAGCCAATGGGGCACACTTGGCAACCTGCTTCCACCTATAGAAAGGTGAAGCTAGAATTATGCCCTTAGACGGGCAGAGCACAGGCATCCCATTGAGATGGGTGCCTGCAGTTGTTTACTCCCTTAGGAGACAGGCTGGCGCCTGATCCTTTGTCTTCCCCTCCTGAAAGGAGGGTGAAAAGGGGGGACTTTCCCAGGACATGTTGGGACAAGTTAACTGGTATCTGAGGCATAATTCTGGGCATGTGATGCCTTCACGACAATTCCCTATTTCCCCCATCCTCTGAAATTATTGCTATGTGAAAAATGAAAAAAAAGTGCACATTTTCTCATTCTTTTCTTACTTGTAGCTTCATATATACTCAATAAGAACAGAAATCCCACCCAGAAACTGTGAAAGTAAAAAAAAAAAAATATAATGAAATCCCCATCATAAAAGACAATGGTCTATATTAAGTAATTTTTATCATAGAACTTTCCCACTTAAAATACCATGTCCTCACATTCCCCTCAAAAGGAAGAAAAGTATTGGCTTCACAGGCTTTCCAGTGGGTACTACATGAAAATAAGTTACTGGCTGAGAAATCAGAAATCACCTGGGAAGCAGATACAAGTTTCTGCAGAACACGTGTAATATCTTTATCATGTTGAAATATTGAATGTTGAAATGCTGAAAAAATGCTCTGAAAAGATGGCATTGTATGTATAAAATGTGAATTTTGTAATTTTTTATAGTATGTCAGGTGAAATTTATGTTGCAATTTGATCAGGATTAAACAATGTTTGCAGAATATTGTAGAAGTCGGGTAAGTGCTATCCAATTTTAAATGAAATTGGATAGTATTCCCCATGTACTCTTACATGTGTGTTTTATACACTATAGGTTGGTGTTTCAACTCTATCCATGTCTAGCTTTTAGCTGTGACATATTTTTGTGTAGAATGGCATTTGACGAATCAGTTTCACAGAAAGCAAAGTCTGGTTGTATATTGAAGAAACTCTTCCAACTTCAACCATATGTGCTTCAACAGAGCACCTAATTTTAGCTGCACCTCAAATTATCATTTCCAGTCTTGTCAGCAAGCTTCTTTTAACCTGTACTTTGAAATACAAAGTGACAAGCTGATCTTGTGGAGTAGGATGTCTATAAAAACATAGGAATGAATGATTTATATATATATATTTTTAACAAGGGCAGAAGACTATTTTAGAAAAATGGTGTTCCAAACTGGTTGTACTGCACGTTTGTATTACTTTTGGATAAGTCATGCTGTTTTATGAAATATGTTCCTAAAATAAAGAATCTATCTAGCTGTTTTCCATCTTCATTCCTTTACCAAAAACAAACAAAAAGTAGGAAAATTACATGTTTCAGTTAAAAGGAATGAAAGGTTATCCCAGAATTTTGTGCATTTATCATGTGATCATGTGCAAACCTTGTTCAGTGCAGGGATAAACAGAGTCACAATAAATTTGCTGTGAGCTCAAGCCTCTGACAGTGCTCATTTTATCAACAAAGACAAATGAAGGAGCAGAAATTGTAGCACAGCCTCTACTATTTCATCACTGTCAACCTTAAATACAAGCATTCACTACTGATAGTTTTTTTCTTTTTCCTTCTCCCACTAACACTAAGCAGAATCCTTCTTGATATGGTCCAGAGCCTCGGTAGCAGTGACTAAAAAAGAAGCAATGAAATTAGCTTTTTTTAATCTCTCTTGATAAATACCCTATTTTCAGAGAAAAAGTTCTGAAATTTTCTGTCTGGTTGTAGCTGCCATATCATTAAAAAAAAGTCAAAACAGAGTGATTTGACATTAAGGGTGTATAGAAACTCGTGATGAGAGGCATTACACATTCTCTTAAAAGACGATGAATATTGAAGAAGTGTAGAAACTCATTTATCAGCAAATGTTCATCTTCTGTAGAGAATTCCCACAAAATAACATATAGAAAGATACAGACATTTAGAAATTGCCCAGTCCTGATTAATTTTTCTGGTAATGAACTGCATTGACGATTGATCTAATGACTCCAAGGAATTACCACAGGTGAGTAACAGCACTTCAGCATAAAGGGCCATGATCTGACTCTAAATTCCAGTGCTTAAATTGTTTTTCTTTCTTTTTGTTTCTTTTTTTTTTTTTAAGTTTTCCTGTCAAAGAATTGTTTGATTGTTTTTAATCTGTCTTTTGCTAATGGAAAAATTTGATTGACAATCTCGAGGAGTTTGCCCAATCAGTTTATATCTTAACTTCAAGTTTACATGATCGAAACAGGTGTTAAGTATTGCCTTTTACTTGCATAGGGAAGATTTGGTCAGGTCACATTTATGATGAAATAAATTAAATCAGGCCAAACATGTTTCAGAATTGCTTGTCCTCCAGACAGTGACTTTCTTCCTCCTCCCGCCTCCGTGGGAGGAGTGAGGCTTTCTGCCAATCGGTGGCTTCCTTTGACAAGGTCGTCCCATGGCGCAACTATGGTGGGAGTCTGGCAGGGCCGGTGCTGGGAAGTGGTCCTGCATGGTGGGGTTGGCTGTCTCTAATGCCCGAGAGCGGTGGTTCCCTGCGGCTCGAAACGAGCTAACAATGTCGATTCTTGGCAACTGCTTCCCATTTAAGGCTACAGTGCAGTCCTTGGCTTGAACTCAAAGGAGAGAATGTCTTTCTCTCTCTCTCGGGAAATCCTGGGTTACATTACCCTGACAGCATAGGGCTGCGGAGCGGCGACAGTGGGCTCTGTTTATCTCCTGCAAACAGCGGGGTCATGCAGGGCGCGTGGCTGCTTGGTCAGCTGCTTATAGCTGTAGCAGATGTTGGACTGCCGGGCTTGGGCTAGTCCCTCCCCCTCTGGGCCAAAGCTTACCCTCAGGGTGTCCAGTCCTCCTTACANTGCTTGCATGTGAGAGTGAGAAGACTTACAGGCAAAGAGCTTAAGCGCTGCAAGCTTACAAGGCTCGAGCAAAGTGAGGGAGCAAAAGGAGAGAGCAACATGTAAACAAGTGGGGTAATATTTATCAATTTCTTGAGGCTGGATCTGGCTAATGGGCATTCTTGTCAACAACCTGCTTTAGCCTATAGAAAGCGTGAGGCTAGAATTACGCCCTTAAATGGAAGGAGCATGAGCATGCCATGCGATGGGTGCATGTAGTTGTTTACCCCTTAGGAGACAAGTTGGCGCCTGGGCCTTTGTTCCCCATTCCAGAAAAGGAGGGTGGAAGAGGGGAACTTGCCCAAACATGTTGGGATAAGTTTGCCAGTATTTGGGGCATAATTCTGGGCATCTAGTGCCTTCACCACAGGGATAAATTCCAATTACTTGGGGGGTTATCTCAAACCACCATAGCATAATACTATATAATTCAATTAGTTATCATCAAAAATATTTGGAAGAATTTTTCTCCACAAGCTGAAGCATGTGGTAGCATATTAAATGTCTACAAATTACTTCTTATTCATTTTCTATTTACTTATATTTAAAAATTACCCATAGCTCTTTTAGGTCTTAATTTTCTGCAATTTTTATAAAGCTTGAACTGTAGCTTTATGACAGGGTTCAGAAACAAGTTCAATCACAGTTCTGCATCTACAGACAGGGGCACAAAAGTCCTGCCAAGTTTTGCTGAACTTATTTCAAGTGAGACAACACCTGATGTTACTATAACTTTGCTTTAAGGATTTGCAGAGGTGAAGCAAATTAAGGGAGGCATTCACCTCCCAGCCTAGAAAGCTCATAAGGCTGCACACCTCATAAATTCTTTTAAAGCTCCATTCAAAGATTTTAAGTACGGTTTAAGTGATGCATAGGCTCTGTTCAGGCTAAGAGCACCAGTGTGAATTTCACTTTGATGACCTTCGTGTCAATAGAGTTAGACTAATATGAGAAGAGTAGAGATTCACTTGGAAGGCCCTATGACACTGTAGCACTCTGTGTTATTTAAATGTGTTATTTTGCTGTGCATCTGCATTAAAATAAACAGATTTCTCCTCCACGGTATTTTACAGCTACACAAAAATATTTAAAGGGTAATTATAATATCATAAGGCTTTTCAGATTTGGGATTTTGTTATTAATTCAGAGAATATACTGACTTTGAGTGTGAATAAAATTTCCATTTGCAATAGTTATTATGGTTTTTCATCTTTTAAAAATTAACGTTCTGGCATACTTGTTGCATGTTAACACAGTCTCTTGTTAAGTCTTTAGACCAGCTTCAGAAATGACTTGGTAACTGAATTTAAATGCAAATTTTACTGACTGACATCAGCCTCAAACTTCCAGGATGTAATATCAGAAGAATTAAAAAAAAAAACTTGCATACTTTCATGGGAAACAATGTTTTTAAAGAAAGATGAGTAGAAATAGCAGGTACCTTAGGTCATGTAAACAGTGAAATGGAACAGACGAATTTGCTAGATCCTAAAAACCAGCCTAGTAGTCATTTAATAGTTGCTGAGAATTATGCCTAGGTTATGAAACCATTACTAGAATGAGATGATACTCTTTTAATCTTTCTGTGGTGGTTCAGCAGGCAAACCTATGGTAATAATGAATGAAAGGCTGGCGGTCAGACTGAATATGGAATCAAAGATAGGGCTTCTTCTGAAAAGAATAATGAAATGTCTCAAGATGCAAGTCCGTGAGGTTTCATTGAAATGTAAGGGAACAGAATTATTTTTCTTCTCACATGGGATGGACTGCTGAAGGTCAAGGTGTATTTTTTTTTCCCCATTCTTTTTAGTTCAGGGACTTCTCTAAGAATATGCTTATTTCTGTGGAATCATTATCCAGATGGAACTACCAGTAGGATACATGAAACAGGTTAGCTAATTGAAATATTCTGAAAATAATGATGGTTTGTTTTACATGCTAACTTCAACCTGAAGCCATCTCTGCAAGCTTAGTTAACTCATTAGCATGCAAATAATGGAGATAGAGTACACAATTCGATCCAGTTTTACATGTTTCTTTATGATAAAGGCAAAAGTATACTTGATAAGAGGAACCTTTACTGAAGAAGCATGTCTCAAAAGAATTGCTTGGCACAATAGTGTCTTGTGGATTATTAAAATTCACTAATTAAAGATAACCAGATAACTAATGCTGTGACTTGTCACTGGCTGTCAGTTTGAGGAAGAACTATTTACTACCACCCTCTGTATATGGCCTGTCAACCAGTTCCCCATCTACAGCACAGACATCTAGACCACAGTATGTCAGTTTCTCTAGGAGGAGGTTGTGGGGCACCATATCTAAAGCCTTGAACAAGTCCAGATAGATAACGTCACCTGCTCACCCTGCATCAACTGAGTGAGAACTGTTGTAGAAGGTGATCAGGTTCGTCAAGCACAATTTGCCCCTGGTGAACCCATGTTGGCTTTTCCTAGTTACGTGCTTCACTTGACTTGTAACAGTCCCCAGGAGGATTTGTTTCATAACTTTCCCAGGGATTGAAGTGAGGCTAATGGGTAGATAAATACCTGGATCCTCCTTGGAACCCTTGTAGATGGAGATGACGTTAGCCTTCTTCCAGTCTTCAGGGGTGTCTCCTGATCTCCATGAGTTCTCAAAGATTATGGAGAGCAGCCTTGCAACAACATTAGCCAGCTCTCTGCCAGCTCTCTTAGCATCCTTGGGTGGATGGTAGCCAGCACAACTGAGTTGTACAGCTTAAGTTCCTGTAGTTGTTGACATATCAACTCTTCCATCACTGAAGGTGGTTTTATTTTGGTGGTTGTTTTTTGGTGGTGATGTTGGTGGTTTGGGTTTGGGTTTTTTTGTTTGGTTGGTTGGTTGGTTTTGCTTGTTTTTTGTTTTATTTGGGTTTTGTTTTATGAAAAGTAAGTATGTGCAAGGTTTCATTCAAAATATTCTCTTGTCTAAGTAAAAAGCTATGCAAATGCACACTAAAACAAACAGTTAAATGACAGCTGTGCAACAGTACCAAATTCATTGTTCTCAGAGAAGAAAAACATATATAAAATATTAATTGCTTGTGGATCAAATGTCTATATTCCTGGCTCTGTATGAATGAATGCTGATGAAAATAAGTTCTTTATTTGATTTTGGCTTCAAAGAATATTTGGGTAGGCTCACAATTTTTTTTCCTTCCAAATGCTGTAGTAGCTCTTTAGCTGGCATAAATTGTCACAAGTCCCTGGCTGCCTGTGAATCTACAACTGTCAATAGAAACTGGCCAGGGAAATTTTACAACTCCTTATTCACTCTCAGTTACTAATCCCTGGTTAATCTAGTTCTTGTAACTTTTCCAACATGTTTTTTTTTTTAATGCAAATTTCCATCAGAAATGTTAAAATAATTTTACAGAGGGGGAAAAATGTGTAAGGAAAAAGGGCACATTTCTCTCCATTAAGATACTGTTTGGAATATGCCTGTTGTCTTAGGTTAGTGCAGAGGTTGTCTTCACCTCAGTCAAGAGCAGCAACAAGAAAAGGATGGAGGCGGAAGAAATGGGAAGGGAGAATGACAGAAGAGGCATGACAGGAAGATCATGAAGTTGAGCTGAAGGATTAGTCAGGAATGGGAAGAAAGGAGTCATATAAGGAGGTAGAAACAGAGTTGTGTGTTGTACTAAGTTGTTATAAAGGAGACAGGAAGTAAGGACAAGGGATTTCATAAGGTGTGGATGGAGTAAAATCAGAAAGGTTTCTGGAAGGTAAGTAGGTAGGTAGGTAGGTAGGTAGGCAGAGAGATAGATATATAGACAGACAGATGAATGGATGGATGGATGGATGGATGGATGGATGGATGGATGGATGGATGGATGGATGGATAGTAGTGTAATGGGAGAGAGGGAAAATGTTAACCATTACTCATAGAACAGAGAGGGGGAAAAAAAAGAAAGAAAATGTTGCAATCATTTGGACATTTATACAATGGCTGTTACTTGCAAGAACATTTTCAGATGCCTTTTTACTTCCCATCTGCATTTTTCCGGTTCCACTGAGAAGCATTTAATTTTCAAATCCTTAGCATTCTGGTTTCTGCATTTGCAAAAGGAGAAAACTAACATTGCTTTTACGGGTAAAATTTCTTGAGCATAATGAAACATTAACTTCACATTAAACCTGTTCAAAGTGAGACAGTTTAGCATATTCTTTCCTAATAATTGTTATTCCTAATAATTCCTGTTATAGGAAATTATTTGTCCTTGCTTTATTACATCAGGAAATATTTCAACTTTAAGGAGAGCAGCTCTCTCTCCAAATGGCTCTGACTTTTAGCTAATGATCCAGTAAGCTAGTGATTTTTTTATGTGTACATATTGTGTTTCAGGTCTCAGTGGGAAGTTGCCAAGACCTTTATTGAGTGGTAATATTTTCCTCTTGCTGGTTTTGGATTTCTCTGAGGATCATCAGTTAACATAGTGTTTTCTGTTACAGTTAAATTAAAGTGCCAGAGATTTGGTTTTCCTTCATTCAATTTTTTTAATTGGGTCATTCCTTAAAAGGATATCTTAATATAGTAAATGCACTACCTTTATGAATGAGGCATGCTAAATGATGCATGGATTTTTGCCATTAGGGCTCTGCACAAAAGACTTCTTTATACAAAATTCACATCCTGGCAGAAGTAATGAAAAACAGTACGTTACAGAACAAAGCAGACTGTTATTCACAAATGCTAACTCCACTTGTAAACAATAAAAAATATAGAACTAAAAAGAAAATCCTTAATCTTAAAATCAGTGGCCTATCTCTAGTACCAATAAACTGGTCTGTGCCCCTTTTGGTAAGCAATGTTATGTTGGCTTATACTAATTAAGGATCTCCCCTAAAGGGCCGTGCAGATAATCACTTTAGTTTTAGTTTTCATTGATACTGCGTCAATCTGTAACACACACACACTACAAACATTTTGATTGGTATAGTTTTATTCTCTTGTGGCAGATCTTTAATTATTTGAGTGGTGGTTGTGACTTTGGGTTAGTTGAAAAAAGGTACCAAAATCTTACAAGCCTTTCTGGCTTAGCCTAAGTTGCAAATCGTTACTGCTTTTGTTCACGGATCCTCTTCAGTCTTCAAGTTTTCTCTCTCTGACAATAAAGAAATAACTATAGACTGGTGAAATAAACCCTCAGCCTTCAATAAGCAGCACGGATTGTGTACCTGTTATATTGTATAAGCCTTTTTTCAAATGAAGCATAAAAAACATACTGTAATCCCTCAGGTAGTTCAAAACATTTTATTGACAAAAAGAAAAGGTATCACAGAATCACAGAATTAGAGTGTTAGGGATTGGAAGGGACCTCCAGAGATTATTGAGACCAACCCCCCTGCCAAAGCAGGATCACTAGTGTAGACCACACAGGAATGCATCCAGGCAGGTTTTGAAAGACTCCAGAGGAGGAGATTCCACAACCCCTCTGGGCAGCCTGTTCCAGTGTTCTGTCACCCTCACCATGAAAAGGTGTCTCCTCATGTTGAGGTAGAACCTCCTGTGTTCTAGCTTGTACCCCAGTTTTCATAGTTCAGTCACTGGGCACCACCAAAAAGAGACTAGCACTTTCATCTTGACACCCAACCCCCAGATATTTATAGGTGTTGATATGGTCCCCTCTCAGCCTTCTCTTCTCAAGACTGCACAACCCCAGTTCTCTTAGTCTTTCTTCATAGGCGAGATGTTCAAGTCCCAAAACCATCACAAAATAAAACAAAAAAAGCCCAATGAAAGATTTTTATTCTTTTTTTTAATCATTATTTTAATACAGCATGAAAAGTATCTAATGGAGAACCTGCAAAACAGACAACAATTAAAACTTCATCTTGTAATATACCCTTACAAACACCACTGAATGGGCTAGGAATTCACACACAGATACCTGGAGTCTTTATTAGCCTAGTTATCCAGTAGACCTTAGCAGCAGTTGCACAGAAAGATGTAGAGAATGAAAAATGAAAAAGTAAACTATTAATGGATCAAAGTAGGAAAAAAGGTATAACCCTCAATGACAAAGCCTTAAATGCATACAAAACACTTTCCTAAACTGACCATAAAGGAGCTAGTTGTGATTCTATCATCAAATTCTGATCTTTCATTTAGTGTATTATTTTTAAAGAAACGTGGATCATATTTTATTTCTTTCAGGAACATGTAGCTTATAGAACCATTCTGTCATATGCCAGTGACATGGCCAGTAACATGCAGTCCTTCAACCAGTATTTTGTAACCAAAATAGGCATTGCGTAGTGGAACCAGAGACAAGCGATTGTGAAATATTATCCCAAGGCATTAAGGATCACAGCAAAAGAGTAACTTGGATTTCTTCTGCGTCTGTACCTGAACTGCTGGTGGCTTCTGCATCTGTGCTGCTGATCTGCTCTTGAGGGACGTTTTGTGTCCTCCATAACATCTTTGTCTTTAAATAGCAGAGGCATGGATTTGACAGAAGGACCATTTGGTGGATAAGGCTGGATGCTCACACTTAAACAATGACAGTCAAGAGCTTGGTGTCCAAGCAGAGACCAGTGAAGAATGATGTTCCTCAGGGGCTGGTACTGGGATCAACACTGTTTAACATCTGTGCTGGTGACATGGGCAGTGAGATCAAGTTAACCCTCAGCAAGTTTTACAGTGGCATCAAATTGTGTGGTGAAGTCAACATGCTGGAGGGAAGGGATGCCATCAAAGCAGGCAGACCAATGTCAACCTCATGAGGTTCAGCAAAGTCAAGTGCAGGGTCATTCTCCTGTGTTGGGCAATCCCAAGCACAAATACAGGCTGGGTGATGAGTGGATTGTGAGTAGTCGTGTGCAGGAGGATTTTGGGGGTGTTGATGGATGAAAAACTGAATACGAGCCCACCATGCACACTTGAAGCCCAGAAAGCCAACTGTATCCTGGGCTGCTTCAAGAGAAGTGTGGCCAGCAGGTCAAGGGAAGTGATTGTCCCCTTCTACTCCACTCTCATGAGACCCCACCTAGAGTATTGAATTTCACTCTGGTGTTCCTAACTTAAGGAGGACATGGGCCTGTTTGAATGGGTCTAGGGGATGGCTGCAAAGATTATCAAAGCATTGGAGAACCTCCTCTAAGACCAGGCTGAGAGAGTGGGGGTTGTTCAGTGTGGAGAAGAAAATCATATAGCAGCCTTCTGGTACTCCGAGGGGGTCTGCAAGAAAGCTGGAGAGGGACTGTCTACTTGGGCATGTAAGATAGGACAAGGGGCAATGGCTTTAAACTGAGAGAGTGTAGATTTAGATTAGATGTAAGGAAGAAGTTCTTAACTGTGAGGGTGTTAAGGCGCTGGAACAGATTGCCCAGAGAGCTTATGGATGCCCCATCGCTGCAAGTATTCAAGTCAAGGTTGAATGGGGCTTTGAGCAAGCTGGTTTAGTGGAAGTTGCTTTGCCCATGACAAGTGGATTAGGAATAGATAAACTTTGAGACCCCTTCCAGCCCAAACTGTTCTACAATTCTATGACTTACATTTTATTTTGGTGTGCTTTGACACATACAGTCATGTGTATGAAAACCTAGGTACTAGGTTAAAATTTAGGCCTCCTATTTGTAGACTTAAGGGATATTGAAGGCTATTGAAGGCCTCCTATTTTAAAGCTTGGTCTCTTTTGCTGTTTTTCCTTTTTGGGGTTTTTTTGGGTTCGGTTGGTTGGTTGGTATGTTGGTTGGTTGGGTGGTTGGATGTTGTTGTTGTAGGACTTGGTTTTGTCTTTCTTATTCACATCATGCAGTATTTGTAAATATTGTCCTGCATAACTTGCAGACAGGCATAAAGAAACAGTATGATTATTTACCCAGCAACATTTTCATTGATCAGTAAGAGTGGTGTGGTTAGACTAAATATATGAAGAAGATACATTTTTTTCATTTGTATGCTTCTATAGGAATACTTATTAGTGTTTGCTTAATAGTGAATTAACTAGACCAGCCTTAAATGTACTTCTCTGTGCCCTTCCAGTTCTGAAGATGAGAAAAACTGTTGGTAGTCTTGACAGAAAGTGGAAACATGCAGAGTAAAGACTTCACTCACTCATCATCCATCTGAGATGACCAATTAAAGCATTCTATTTGGTATTTAGCATACTGAATTAGTTGAGCTATTTAATTAGTTAATGTTACCATTAATTATATAGCAATCACTAATAACATTAAATTCTGTATAAAGATGTAAAAGAAACACACCATTCCTTCTTTGAGAGCCCACGGTCTTCATGGAGAGTCATACAGTCTCTACTTGTACATGTGCGCAGCGCTAAAGGAAGGTCCACCCTAACAGCAGTCCAGGAATTGAATTTATTTATGTAGTGGATATTCTGATGACACAGAATTTGCAAGAGTATGCAGGATGATTGATCATGTTGAGATCTGTGTATGTACCCTCACAAGGTTGGATGAGACATTCTTTAGAGCTGATATGCAAAAGTGTCTGGAGGACAAGAGAAGCAAAGGAGAGGGTTGGTTTCTTTAGGTCTATTAGTCTGAATCCATTAGAAATTCATAGCTCCTAGACTAAACTGTGACCCATATTGCTTGTTTTTATGTCACAGAATTTACAGAAAGAAGCCAAGAGGCTCTCCTTTTTGTAGGAGAGGATGGAAATATTTGAAGCTTCTAACTGATTTTACTTCAGCGTAATCTTGCAAAACAAATGCAATTGTTTCCTGTGATTGCCAGAGAGCTGCTCCATGGATATTTTCAGTAATGAGTGCCATAAATTATAGTTTAACATAGTGATATTCCTCTAACTGGCCTTTCCTGAGAAGTTTTCATAAAAATACTTGTGAGAATATTTACAGAGAAAAAGATTTATCCAGATGCATACTCAAGTTAAAAAAATCTGCATCTATTTCTGGAAACAAAACCAACAACAACAACAAAACTCACAACCTTTTGACTATCACTAAGGAATAATTTAATAATTTTAATTCTTAAACATAGATTCCTAGTTCCATTAAATCATATGCCCACAGTACGGGCGTATTACTCACACTGTCAGAAGCTCTGGCTTTTGTAATACAAAAGTGTATATTCAAGTAAAAATTCTGAAATACAAGAATGCCACAGATCAAAATGTGTGTAAAAGTTACCCTTCTTACTTTATACATTTCAATTTAGCACAGTTGTTGGATGAGATGACAGACCATTTTATACTGATCCTTCCATATTCTCTTCAGAATCACGTATCAGCATGTAAAAAAATGATTGCAACTCTTGTTATTTGAGATTTGTATTTATTTTGGTTACAATATGGAAAAAATGAGAAATGCCCTCTAAATAAAAGGGAGCTGAGAGAACGTTGGATTCAAAATAAACAAGGCAGACTTTGGTGCAAGGCCAAACTGCCTGTAATATGTTACTAACTTTTGCTGAAGACACAGAAGATCAGGAGTTAAAAAAAGCTGCTTAAGTACTGGAAATACTGATCAGAGGAAGCAAGATTCTTAAATATTGATGAAGAGCTAAAGGCCTGAAACATTGCTTAGTTTCAATTGGTGACATTCAATAGGTGTCTTTTTAGGTCCTAGTAAGCAGACATGAAGCCAAGTCAAAGAAACATTGTGTTAAGTCTCAGCTTTACTAATAGTTGTTTGCTTTTAAAGCACCAAGTGGTACCAGACCAGCAGGAGGTCAAAATGAGGTTTGATAAAAAGTACTATAGGATTTATCACTGTTACCAGGTGAGCAATATTGGTGAATGCCATAGCCTTTATTTACTGGGATTCCTAGTTCCAAGCATAAAGCAGAAATTGAATGAATAAACAAACAAACAAATAAATAAATAAATAAGAACTTTCAAGGAAATAAAAATTATACTGCAGAAAATATGGTATATTCTTTTAAAATTCCTGAAGTCACTTAAGACTTTAGTTTGCAACAGAAAATTGTTGAGTCTCAAAAGAGAAGTAGCAGAAACAGGTTAGCTCTTTTCGCTCTTTTCATTTTTCAGCAGTGAAGTCTAGAAAGACTCCTCATGGTTTGTATTATATGAAAGTCATCAGCCTCATTTTAAAAGCTCAGTAGCCTGGATGTCGGTTCACCAATTTCCTTACATGGGGGTAGGACAGAGGGGTCAATGATATTTTTCACCAATAAGCTGTTCAGCAACCTCATTTTCCCTGGTTTCCAATTGCTGTATTCTTACCAGTCTCTGCAATTTTCCTTTTCTCATCATCCACCACTGTTTACAGCATGAACATACAAACTCTTTTGCTTGGTGTTTGGTTGTCCAGTTAGCCGTCATTGATCCTACTCCAAGTTTTGATCCAGAATGGTTATTTTTTAAGAATTAAATATTGTGCAATACTGTTCTAGGAATTGACAGAGAGATGTATGAAATTACTTCATGAATAGGACCTGGTCCCTAGACCACCCCTTTAGTCAGTAGTTACAACCCCTTCCAACAAACTGTAAATGAAGGGTGGATTCTGGGGTAAACACAAGCAAGTGTAAACATGAAACTAAAGCCTAATAGTGCATGTGCATGAGAAGCGAAAATAAAGTGATGCTAGTATCCCATAATTTTTATTCCTTAACTCTAACGTACAGTTTTGCTGGTCTCATTTACCTTTTTTTTAATTGAATATGTATTCCAAACCTTCCTTTATAATTTTTTTTTTGGTGAATATTTAGATACTTTTTTCTGTGTCTGTCAAGTGTTTGGAAAAATAGTAAATCCTAAAAATCTTATTTCATTATTGTATGCTGTACAATTCTGCTACATATCACAGCACAGTTATATCACAAGAGTATACTATGAAAACAGACAAAGCATTGCATTTGAAGTACAAAATGCCTTTTGAAAAAATCTGTAACATGATTTTGCTTCTGATTTAAGATGATTACCTTTTCACAACACTGAAAACCCTTCTCTGCGGAGAAATGAAGACCAAACCAAATAGTTAGATATTTTTAGTGCACACAGCCTGTTGCTCTTCATGTAGAAGGCGCCACCTGAAATTCAAAACAGGACTTCATACTTAATCACTTTCCATACTTCACAGGGTGTCCTAATATTTATACCTGCATAAGGAGCAGTTATATGCATGGGAATGAAGTAGTATTTGACAATTATTAATGCAAACTAATGTCCACATGAATCACACAAGACTACTCTCAAACAAAAAACTTCTAGTATTTAGGATCATGTTATGCTTATAGAGACACCACATTTCTACTAATGCTTGAGTGTTTCTGAAGACAGAACTTGGTCCCCTATTTCACAGTACTTCCGCTGACTGTCAACACAGAAAAACGTGGATATGTTGAGCTGTGTGTAGCTAGACTAATGTATTTACAATAGTCTTGATAGACACAAGTGAGAGGAAAATTAGTCTGTAAATGTAGTGAAGGGATGGAGCTATTGCTTAATTTTACTGATTTAGTCATTATATTGGATCAAGCAACTGAAAGGGTCAAAGTTCATCTTCAAAGGGAAGCTTTAATGGATCCTATGGATCCTCTGGATGAAAATTAGTTTGGAAAAAGTTTGTGAAATATTGCCTGAACATATTAAGGGACAGATTCTGACACTTTTATATGGTATGTGTTTGAAAAAATCTGATAACATCATAATAATTATTTTTTGTGATGAAATTTTATAAATGGAAATATTAATTTGTTTATTTGCCAGTGGAAAACTGTTCTGTGTGCAGTACTTAGTAGTACTTAATCCAATGTAGATTAGAATTCCAAGTGATGAAGCAATACATAATTCTGCCTCATCAAATAGCTGAGCATTGTCCAAAATATCTACCAGGGCTTTGTTAAGTTCTTTTCAATGTCTAGCTTTCAGTAATTCAACAAATAAATTGCATTTTCTCATATGCTTATCAAAAGGTTAGTGGGAAGTATCCCTTTAATACTGTGCCTTATTGAAAGGCAAATATTATCTTTGTCTTCGTACAGAAATCATATCTGTACTCTTGGGGATTATCATTAACTCATTACAGATAAGAACATTTTTTAATATACTATAGACTCTGTTCTACTTACTAATAGAAAATGTAAATGCTTGTTCCTTATCAAAAGTGTCATTCATAATGTTTAACTTTTATGCCCATTAATTCTATTCTTCTGAAGTATTTAATAAGTGCAGTAATAATTTTGAGTCTTGATACAATCATTCTAAGAATATAAAAAAAAATAATTTTAACTAAGTTTTTAAAAATCCTGTATATCTCTTTCTCCTTCTCTGTGTATGTTACAGATCCTGAGTGGATTCAAGGTGATAAGCCCTTGAGAAAACCATAATGTGATTATCTTGCAGAGAGGTGGTAGAATAAATAAGATTATCCATAATAAGCTTAGTCACTGATGAGTTCAAGCTGTGCTGATACAGAATGTCCTGACACAACTGTAAGGTAATAAAAGTATGTGTTTGCAAAGGATAGAATAATGCTTGAACTGTGATGCTTCCATGATTAATGCATACTCACCTCCAGGCTTTTACATACAAGCTACTGCATTATCACCACTTCTTTCATACACTTATTCCATTGTGGGCTTTACATCTCTGTATGCATATCAAGGCTGATATTGTTTAAGGTGTGATCATTTATATCTAAATTTCCTTATCTGATTGACTTTAAAAGTGTTGCAACATTTCTTTGAGGTTGAAGTTAACCCTAATCTGTATTCGTGAGTAAACACATCATAAAAACAGATTTTGATAAATTATATTTATATGATCACACAGGTCATAAAAATAAACTTGAAGGTCCCTACTGAATGTCATCTATTCTCATGTTACATCAGGGACAGACAACACTATGTTTAATTTGTTTGTATTTTTGTAGGTAACATACATCTTGATTTCCTTGCTTTAATCTCTCTTTGACAGTTCACACACCTGTTGCTATTCTTTTCTGTTAAATACTCCAGCTCCACTGAAATGAGTGGAAAGATTGTTGCTGTAAAAGGTAATCTAATCTGCAGTGCTTAATTCAGCCGTTGGGATAAAAGAGAATATATATAACTGTTCTGTCTCATATACCATTGTCAAGTAATAAATTGTATTATCATTAGTTTTCTAATAATACTGTTGTGAAAAAAATCTGCATCTACAGATAGTAAAAATCTTAAGCATCAAACTGTGCAATTTCAAAGTGGAAAAAAATTTCTAAGGCAAGGTTTTCAAACACTGATAACTGGTCAATTTGCAACACCTTGATACACAGAAGTTTAGGATTTTTTTTAAGACCATTGGTTATTTTGTTTATGGCATAGTGTAGAAAATCAGAGGAAGGAGATATTTTGGAGTAAAGAATCCTGGTTTAGATAATCAGTTTAGAGCCTGAGAAAATCTTCCAGATAATAATAAAAATCCATTTTTTCTAAATGATATCTAAACTGAGATATATATTTCTGAGATGACTTTGCCTTAGGCTGTCCACTGCCCTGTGCAAGGGAAGAAAGCCTTTCAAAAAAACCAGAAACAAACAAAAAACCAGAGGATTTAAGGCTCAGTTGTGAGCAGATAACCAGCATCAGATACAGTTTATCATCAACATAAACCAGGTAAAATGTATAAATTTTCTAATTCTGAACTTGAGGTGTCTGAAATAAATAACTCCAAAGAAGGCACAAGAAAGTAAGGAAAAAAAAGGACATGTGAAATAAATCAATCATTTGTTCTGTGGAATTTATTTATTACTAAAAAAAAACAACCAAGCAAACAAACAAACAAAAAACCTAAATACCAAACCAAACAAAAAAACATAGCAAATGTGAATAAATCAGTATCTATCTGGACAAAGAAGAGAACTGAATAATACTGCATTACGGGTGTTACGTGCTAGAGCTTCATCCTATTTCAAAATAACAGGAAATGCCTAAATTTTATGGACGGTTCATTACAGGTTGTTATATATTACAAAACTCTGCTAGGATACAGCTAGAATTTTGTCATCAATGCCATATAATTTAGAGACCATTTCAGGCATCTGGAAAACAGAACTCTTAAATCAGTCCTAATAACAGGGTGTATCAAACATATTTTTTCCAGTAGTAAAAAGGGTGTATTATAGATTTATGTTTTATTCTGTAGTGTTTAAGTTTCTAATCTACATATATTAAAAAGTACTGATCCTACTGAGCTATGCAAACCTCTCATTTTGCTGCTTTTTTCTGTCCATCTGAATCTGTCTCTTCCAATTGCATGACAAATCAACTCTTTTTATGAATAGTATTATTTTAAGACAATATTAATGCAGAAGAGAAGGAGGTGTAGAGGAACATTTAAGTTTTTTTGCTATGTTGCTCTGTGAACCAGGAATTGACACAATTTTTTTTGTTTCTAAAGCGGTAAGTATTTAAACTGTTCATGGTATAAACCAGAACATAATATTTTCACAAACGTGTATTTCATTGTTGTTGTTGTTGTTTAAAAAGATACACTGGAGGGCATATGATGCACTGATATCTTTGCAATTAATTCAAGTGTGAGCATGGCCAGAGTCAGAGTACTCTTGGTGAAAGCTGCTGTTAGTAGACTGCTGCAGAGGCTTTGGCCATTGAATGCCTGTTCATTGCTGTCTGCAAAGAAATATGTGGCCGTATAGACAATCAGCATCCATGGTGAGGTTACATAGCCGCCACCTGGTACTCTAATGAGATGGAAGGCAATTAAAAATAATTACCACTGCAAACTTATTAAAATTCCGTAGGTTTGTTCAACTCTGACCCCCCATAATTGCTGAAGAACATTTTAGTGTCTCTCAAAAATTACAGTGAAATTCAGTGCTATTTTAAATGAGACATTGAGAGTATGAATTACAAAGGTTCATTTCAAGAAGGTACTTAATAATTACAAAATATTATGGTATGGTATTGAGAAGGTGAAAATTTTGGTATTATTAGAATGTTAAGGGTTTCATCATCTAACCAAATTTGAGTCTCCTGTGTATTATTCTGAAGTTAATTTTTTTGTATATGCATGCACATAGACTTGCACATGATTTTGGCTCAAATGTTTTTAAAAGTAAAACTACTATAAAGTTTGTAAGTTTTCAGTACAAGGTAATAACAGAAAATATAATGCAAGTGTTAGAGGGAGAAAAGCATATAACTTACCATGCAACGGTTTGTGCAAAGTAATTCACTAGTGATGTTGTAAGGCAACACGCAGTGCTATGTGTCATCTGTGGAAAGTCTCTGATTTCAGTCACAATGGGAAAAGAATGGTCCTTCCAGATAGGATTCTGCTTCTCAGCAGCTAAGCAGTAAGTCCAGCCGCATACACAGCAAGAACTCACAGATTCCTGCATCTCCTTTGGGGGGTCAGCTGTAGGCTCTTTTGCAAATAACGCGCTGGTAAATTCATGAAGATGTTACTGATAGGACTCTTTAAAAGAACATTCATACTAGCACGTAGACATTTCAGGATCCCACTTTTACCAACCAATGTCAATCCCATACTCTGTTAAGTTGAGCTTGCTGGTCTGAAAAATATTTCCAAGCCTAGAGTAATGAAGTGTCATTACCAAGATGTCAGAAACATGGAAATTGGTTTTTTTTACATTTTTAAAAAAATTATTTCTGTGCTCTTATTCTAAAGATTATAGTTGGACAGAAAATGGAATACAGTATACTTTGTACAATATACATATACCTTAGCCTGCATATAAACTGAGCCACGTGTGAGAATCTAGCTTGTAGCTACAAACCTTGCAAAACCTGCAGAGATGCAATTTTAAAAACAAGAGTAACTTATGAAGACATTAAAAAAGAAAACCCAAATTTCTCCCCACAGTTAATGAAATCACCTTTAATAAAAAAATCACCTTTAATAACTAAAACATTTTGGCACCGTACAGTAATCTGAAGTTTTGTGGAAGCTTCTGGGAGGCACTTTACTCCCAATTTAGCTCTTTCCAGAGAGCTGTCACTGCCTGGCAGAATAAGGGACATTTGTGCAAGGGAAGCAAAGAACTGAGATCAGAGAGACTGGACAGGCAGGAATAAGACTTTTGCTTGTGTTAAAGAGAGAGGAGGCTGGCCTCCAGGTTGGATTTGACTGCTGTATAGGTACACAGTTCTTACACACCCTTACATAAGATACCTTTGTTTTTTTAAAGATAAAATGCCGATGCCTTAAATCCAATTGAAATGTGAGACAAACTGAAAAAGCTTTAGGTACAATTCATATAATTAATCCTCTATTCTGATATAGTTACACTACTAGTTACACTATAGTAAATCTGCTTATGGTATGATCATAAACCAAAGAGTTACGACTGGGTTTGGTACCAGATTCTATACAAATTCAAAGAATGAAAGACTATTTTTGTGGGCCTTTCATATTTATATTAAACATGCTACAGAACAGGAAGAATAGTTGAACACAGTTTCAAAGGCCTAATAAATTAGCTTTTTCCCTGCCACGGTTGCAAATACTACATTCAGCAGTTTCGGCAATGGCAAACCCATCTCATTAAACAAAGTGCTTTAGCCACCAGTGCCAACAACACTTCATAAGGCTTATGAACCGAAGTTTTGTGATATTGCTCATCTGGCACATGTCCCAAAGAGATGATCATACACATTTCAGAGGACTGCAATCACATGCAATGAATACTTGACAGTCACCAAAGGTAGACAGCAGGTTTCTGCATTGTGGTGAGGGAAGATGAAAAATGTGAAGAGTTTTCTAGATTTGTACATAGAATATTGTTATACATCTCTCCAAGAGGAATGTTCAGATTGTATAAGGCCACTTTTCATTGCTTTTATTCATCTTAAGACAGTGACATTGGCTTAAGTGGTATTTCTCTTGCAGCAAAGCACTCTTCACTGTTACTATAAAGGGAGAAATACATCTTTATATTAGCTACACTATAAATACATTTGGAAATGTAGACATAAACCTATTTCACAAGTACTCCCATTATTTCAGTCAGATGAGCAGTAGAGAAAGTCAGGGTATTGTTCAGCTGTAGTGTATGAAGTGCAGGTGCCCAGGAGTTGGCATGGGAGACTGCAGGACATTATCTGTGAGGATAGGCCGGGGCTTCCCTGTGCCAAACACAGCTGGTTTTGGCTAGCTCAACCAACCTACTGCAGGGCACAGCTGAGCCACATAGTCATGATGATAATGCTTCAGGGAAAGCCTGTGTGAAGAAGGGCAAAATACTAGGCAGTCAGAGAAAAGAACGAGGGGGGAATAAGTGAGAAACAACCTTGCAAGCACCTGGGTTAGGGAAGCAGTAGATTCAGGTGCCAGAGCAGAGATTCCCTTGCAGGCCCTGGAGAACACTGTGGTGGAGCAGGCATTTCCCTCAAGTCCATGAAGGACCACATCTTGCAGCAGGTGGTCATGAAGGAAGCTTCAACCTGTGGAGGACCCCATGCAGGAGAAGGCTCCTGGCAGAAGGTGCATCCCATGGAGAGGAGCACATGAAGAAGCATGTTTTCTGGCAGGTTCTGTGGCCCATGTCAAACTTCCACTGGACCAGTCCACTCCTGAAAGATATACTCTGTGGAAAGGACCTATGCTGGAGTAGCTCTTAAAGAACTTCAGTCTGTGGAAACAACCCACACTAGGAGTAGTTCATGGAGAACTGTCTCACATGGGAGGGACCCCACACTGAAGCAGCAGAAAAGTGTGAGGAGGAGGGCAAAGACAAGATATTATGAATTGATCTCAATCCCACTCGTCTTTCCTGTGCTGCTCAGTGGAAGGAGGTAGAAGAATTATCATGAAGGGGGAGTCTTGGATATCATCTATCTTGACTCAACAAGGCTTTTGATACCATCTTCCATAACATCCTCAAAGGTAAGCTCAAGAAAAGTGGGTTAGATGATTGAACCATAAGGTGAATTGGTAACTGGCTCAACAACAGTTTAGAGAGTTGTGATCAACAGTGCAGAGTCCACACTGGAAGCCTGTGGCATTCCCCAGGGATCAGTACTGGGTCCAGTTTTGTTCAGTGTCTTCATCATTGACATGGATGAGAAGACTGAGTGTACCCTCAGCAAATTTGCTGATAATATGAAACTGGGCACATTGGCTGACACCCTGGAAGGCTGTGCTGCCATCCCTAAAGATCTGGACAGGCTGAAGAGCTGGGCAAAAGCGAACCTCATGAATTTCAGTAAGGGCAAGTGCAGAGCCCTGCATCTGGAAAGGAATCACACCAGGGACCAGTACAGACTAGGGATTGTCCTCTGGAAAAGCAGCCCCATGGAGAAAGACCTTGGAGTTCTAATGGTCAGCAAGTTCTCCATGGGACAGCAATGTGCTCTAGTAGCCAAGAGGGCCAATAGCATACTGGAGTGCTGTGATGGTTTGAAACTCTTTTTAATTTTTCTTTGCAAAGTTCAAGCAGAGAAAGTGAAAGAGTGTAAGTAAGTCACTATTGGCTGTAAGAAATCAAAATAATGATTGTTCTAAACACTCCCATTGGATAGATAGAAATGTTTAAGAACTACTACCCAAAACAAAGTGAGGAGTCTGCAGTCTGCAGTCAGGGCAACTTGCTGGGGTGTCTGGTTGCTGTTTCTTCTTCTCTTCTGGCTGAAGATAACACACTGACCATGGCAAGCTAAGTTAACAACTTTTCTGCTTTAGCTAACACTGCTTTCTGCCACAGGGGTGTGGGGGGGAAGCCCCTGGGAGAGAGGCCCCTTGGGAAAGGTCCCCTTTGGGGGGCGAAGCAAAGGGAGCTTGGTTGTGCTTTTCTGTTGATTGTATATATTTGTAAATGTTGTGAATTTTGTATATTTGTACATATTCATTGCATTTTATCGTAGATTGTAGATTTTGCTTGTAAATACAGCTTTCATTCACTTCCAGACTGGGCTAGCCTGGTTATTGTTGGTGTGTGTGGGGGAGGAATTTCAGCTCACACTGACACAAGTGCATTAAGAAAAGTGTGACCAGCAGGTCTATGGAAGTTTTTCTTCCCCACTACTCTGTCACAGTAAGACCACACCTGGAATACTGTGTCCACTTTTGGGCTCCCCAGTTCAAGAGAGACAAGAATCTGCTGGAGAGTCCAACAGAGAGCTGTGAGGATGACTACAGGACTTGAACATCTCTGCTATGAAAAAAGGCTGAGACGACTGGGGCTGTGTAGTCCTGAGAACACTGACAGGCGATCTTATCAAAACCTATAAATATTTGAGGGGTGGGTGAAAAGATGAAGGTGGTGGTCTTTTTTTGGTGGTGCCCAGTGCTAGAAAAAACAATGGGTTCCAGCTAGAACACAGGAGGTTTCATCTCAACACCAGGAGACGCTTCTTTATGATGAGGGTGACAGAGCACTGGAACAGGCTGCCCAGAGAGGTTGTGGAGTGTCCTTCTCTGGAGACTTTCAAAACCCATCTGGATGTGTTCCAGTGTGGCCTGCCCTAGGTAATTCTACTTTGGCAGGGGGGTTGGACTTGATGATCTCTGGAAGTCGCTTCCAAGCTCTAACATTCTGTGATTCTGTAAGTGAATTTGATCCAGGGAAGGGATCTTTAATTTTGGTTTTATATCTCACTCTCCTACTATGTTATTAATTGAAAATAAATTAATTTTCCTAAGTAAAGTCTCTTTTGCTTATGATGCTAATTGGTCACTAATATCCCTGTCCTTATCTCATGATCTTTTCCAGCATATTTTCTTCCCCATCTTACCAAGGAAGGGGTGTGAGAGTATTCGGGCTGGCCAGAAGCCAGCTAAGGTCAACTTGCCATAACTGAGAAACGTCATGATCTGATTGCAAATGACATTTCTGGAGACACCCAACCTTGTGATTATTTTAAAATTTGAGAACTGATGAGTACAAAGTGTCTGAAAATTGAGGGAGAAAACTTAGATGAATTTGAAAATGGCTACTAAAAGTTTCCATAGTGGATTGTAATCTGAAATTCTCTTCCTGCTTGCAAGAGGAAAACTAAAGAAATACTGGAAATTCCCTGACTGCTTTTTCAGTTTGCAGAGTGTTTAACTGTTGGAGCTTGGCATGTCTGGTACACTAGCTAGGTGACTTCTAATTGGAAAGGAAATCTTAAAGACATCTGTCATTCAGTTAAGGTGGTGTGATGAAGAGGTTATTACTTTATGAATTATGACATATGAATTATGGAAATTAATTTTTATTAATTATTAAAAACTCTTATGTACGGTTGTGAAAACACATCCCATAACTGATCTAGTATATACAATTTGACCTAATTAGAATATTTACAGAATTAATTTCTAATTAAGGGAATGGAGGGTACAGTTCCATTGCTTGTCCACTAGATGGTGACTCAACAAGACGCCTGGCAGCTTTAACTGTACAGAGAAATTTACAATGCTGTCAAGATGCAATTCAAGTTGGAATATCACACGTCTAGGTGCGGGTGCTTTGAACTGAACATTTGTGAGTGTTGCACATGTGTAAAGATACACTGTGTCTTTCTTTGTAGCTAGGCAAGTTTCTGGATTATGCCGGCTGCTTGCTGTCTGCCTGGGGCTGACCCAGGGCTGGGCGGGGCAAGGCTCCCGGGGCTGAGGCTGCGGCTGAGTCGCTGGCAAGCCGCAGGGAGTCTTTCCTCCGGATGGGACTTTCTTTCTCTTCCCACCTCTGCGGGAGGAGCAAGGCTTTCCACCGATCGGCAACTTTCCGTGGCAGGGTGGTCCCATGGTGCAACTGCGGCGGCTGGGGACTGGCAGGGCTGATGCTGGGAAGTGGTCCTGCATGGCAGGGCCGGGTCCTTTGGGGTTGGCCCGCACAGTGGGGCATTGTGACAGTTCCCAGTAAGCAGGATTGCCTCTGGTCCCAGCGATGGGCTTCGGGGAAGGGGTGTGGCTACAAGGAGGGGTGACTTCCCCTTGGCTTGAACTCAAAGGAGAGGATGTCTCTCTCTCTCGGGAAGTCCTGAGTTACATTACCCTGATGACACAGGTCTACGGAGTGGCGATGGTGGGGCTCCGTTTGTCTCCCGCAAGCAGCAGGGTCACGCAGGGTGCGTGACTGCTTGGTTAGCTGCTTATAGCTGTAGCAGATGTTGGACTGCCAGGCTTGGGCTAGTCCCTCCTCCTCTGGGCTAAAGCTTACTCTGGGGAGTCCAGTCCTCCTTAAGACGTGACTGGGCTTACGATACTGGCTTTTGTAGCTTCAGCGAAGGGATCTCCTTTGCTGGCTCCTCGGGCAGTTCAGGGTGCTGGCTTCTTCTTCGTGTTGCAGAGGCCACTAGTATGCTTGCATGTGAGAGTGAGAAGACTTACAGCTAATGAGCCTAAGTGCTGTGAGCTTACATAGCTCGAGCAAAGCAAGGGAGAAAAAGGAGAGAGAAACTTGTAAACAACGGGGGCAATAATTACAAGCTTCTCGAGGCTGGATCTGGCCAATGGGCACACTTGTCAACAACCTGCTTTAGCCTATAGAAAGCATGAAGCTAGAATTATGCCCTTAAATGGAAGGAGCATTGGCACGCCATGCGATGTGTGCGTGTAGTTGTTTACTCCTTAGGAGACAGGTTGGCGCCTGGGCCTTTTGTTCCCCACTCCAGAAAGGAGGGTGGAAGAGGGGACTTGCCCAAACGTGTTTGGACAAAGTTTGCTGATATTTAAGGGCATAATTCTGGGCATAGGGTGCCTTCACCACAGGTGGTGTAAGTGCAACAAGTGTAAGCATTTCACATCTGAATGAAGGTGTAAGCAACTAGATTTTAATGGCTGAAAATCAGCTTTCCATATGTGTCATCAGTCTGTTTAAAACACAAACATTTTATGTTTAACAATATAATTGTAGCTTGGATTTGCAAAGGATTTATTTACAAATTAAGAGTAATTTGCACCCAGCCGGAAGTGGCTGTGGCCTCAGGTCTTCATGTTGCTTTTCCCTAGCTTGCAGAAGCTTCTCACAAATACCTGTGCCGCAAAGGATACTATAGCCTTGTCTGGTTCAGCAGGATGTTACTCTTTGTGCTGGAGCACACCCATCCTGCATGGGTCTGAGAAGAACCCAGACCCAGATGGACAAAAGAAACTTAATCTGGGGGAGGACTTGGCCCCTCCCCTGCTGGGAGAAGGTGTTCCCCTGACTCAAAGGTGGTCTATTCCACTCCCCCTTCCTGTCCAGCAAGGCTATAAAAAGGGTGGACATCTTGCTGCTCACTGTCTTTCCTGCCTCATCCGCTCGAGAAGATCTCCTGCTGCCGCCACTGCCTCCTGCACCGGACCACGTGGCTGGGGCCTCCTTTCTCCCAACTGAATCCACTGACATCCAAGAGAACACAAGACCATCCAGGCTTGGTTTTATATATTTTTTATATATTTTTTCCCACTTACCCTCATCTCTCACCTCAGTGAACCCTCCCCATTACTGCTATATATATACATATATATATATGAATTCTTTCTTTCCCTTTTGTAAAAAAGAAAAATTTACTTCTCCTACTTCCAAACCAACTTCAGACTATTTCTTTCATGAATTTGCTTCCCCTTTCCCCTACCCCTTTTTTTTTCTTTCTTTCTCTCTCTCCACCCTGCCGAGAGAAAGGGAGAGGGGCAGGGGGAGGAAAATCTATTATCGTTCGAGCTCCTAAACTCCAATCAGAGCTCAAACCATCTCACTCTTGAACAGTGCCAGAGCTGCCCACAGATGCTTCACACAATACTTCTGGCTGGGTGGGGTTTTTTTGTTTGTGTTTTTTTTTTTTCACCAGAAATCCAGGTTACGCATGGTAAGCGGAGCCACACCTCTCACCATGCCAGCCACCCCCATGAGCGATGAGGGCAAGACATTAGCAGAGTTGCAGCTTCAGCAATCTATTTAACTGCCCACTGTTCAAGGTCAGAGAAAGGGGGTCGTCATGACAGTTTTCAGTCACATGGGCAAGAAGATCTATGATTACAACCCGGACAAAAGCTGTTGGCAAAATAAATGTGGTGGTCCTGCATAAAGAGTAGGTGTCCAGGTCCCTGGCTACAGGGAGTACAAAAGCCTTGCACTTGCAATGACAGACTACAGAGACAACACCTGTATTCTCTGCAAGCAGGTAAATGACCTTCTCAGACTGGTGGCTAAGCTAAAAGAGGAGGTCAAAAGGCTGAGGACTATAAGGGAGTGTGAGTGGGAGTTAGACTGGTGGAGCCAGACTCTACCTTCCATGAAATTGTACCAACCAGCGCAGAGACCTATGGTGTAATATGGTGGGTTGAAATTCCACCCCCAACATTAATTTCACCAGACTAGCTCAGTTTGGAAGCAAATGGTGCTGTATTTACAAGCGACACTATAATCTACAATGGAATGCAATGAATATATACAAATATACAGTATTTACAGTATTTACAGGTATTTACAATTAACAGACACAGCACAAAACCTTCCTGGCTAAACCCAGGAAAGCTGGCTCTCCTCCTCCTCCTGCGCCCCACCTCTCCAAAAGGAAGAAAGAGAGAAGAGAAGCAGAAATTATGTTAGAACTTGTCAAGGTCAGCAAGGTTGTTATCTCCCGGTACAGAAGGCAAGAAGAGAAGAGAAGAGAACACCCTGCAGCAGAACAGACTGAACTTTGAGAACTGAATTTTAAGGGTATAGCATCCTTATATGGAATTGTTGAGAATTATCATTATTTTTCCTTTTTACACCCAATAGTGATTTATTTACATTCTTACTACTTTATGCTCAAGATCTGTGAGAACTTTTAAAGGTACAGCCCTAAAACTAGTACATATGGACACAGAGGGCTCCCCATCCTCTCTCCAATTCACTGCACAGGCTGAGTTAGAGGATGGGGAACAGTGGTGACAAGCTCTTGCCAGGAGCGGTAGACGTGTCACCTCAGTATCTACGGCATGTCCACAGGTGCCCTTGCAAAATAGATACACTGCTCTGCAGGAAGAATCATACACCAGCAAGGATGAAGATTCAGCTAACTTAGTAGAGTCACCACTGCTAAGTCAGAGTAAGCCTTGTATCAAAACTGCATCAGTAAAGGAAACAAGACCTGTCCTTGTCATGAGAGACTCAATTTTGAAAGGGCCAGATGGCTCCATTTGCAGACTAGACCCACTTTTTAGTGAAATCTGCTGCTTCCCCTTAGACAAGGGTCAAGGATGTAAAAAGAAAACTTCCCATCCAGGTTCAGCTCTCAGATTACTGTGTTACTAATTTTTCAAGTAAGTAGCAAAGAACTTAAATCAAGAAGTCCATGGGCAATGAAGAGAGACTTCAGGGCCGTGGGACAGCTCGTTAAGGGATCAGGAGTACAAATAGCATTCTCCCTTATCTCACCAATTGCAGGGAGTGATGAGAGCTTTGACAAGAAGAGCCATCAAATGGATTCTTGGCTTTAAGCCTGGTGTCACCAGCAGAACTTTTGGTTCTTTGACCATGGGTTGGTCTATAAGACACCAGACCTGCTAGAAACAGATGGGGTTAACTTGTCTCAAGAAGGGACAAGAATTAGCAAGGCCTATAGAAAGAGTTTGAAGGGTGATGAGGATGTGAAGGGGGAGAGGGAAGAAATCTGGCTTGCTTGTAACAAGCAGAGGATTGACTCACTGGGGGCTTCTGAGACAGTAGAAGCCAGCACTCCCATGAAATACCACAATCAAGGGGAGCTCTGCTAATAAAATTATGCAGCCAACTGCCCAGTTGAAATGCCTCTACGTGGACACACACAGCATGGGCAACAAAGAGGAGGAGCTGGAAGCTACTGTGCAGATAGACAACTCTAACATGATAGACATCACAGAGACTTGGGGGGATTAATACTGACTGGAGGGTGGCTGTTGGTGGCTACAGATTGTTCAGAAGGGACAGGTGAGGAAGGATGTTGTCCTCTATGTCAGGAAATGGAAAGAGTGTGAAGAACTGTCTCTGAAGAACTGCCATGAACGGGTTGAAAGCTTATGGATAATCATAGAATCAACCAGGTTGGAAGAGACCTCCAAGATCATCCAGTCCAACCTAGAATCCAGCCCTAAGCAATCACCTAGACCATGGCACTAAGTGCCTCATCCAGTATTTTCTTGAACATCTCCAGGGACGGCAACTCCACCACCTCCCCGGGCAGCCCATGCTGGGCCAATCACTCTCTCTGTGAAGAACTTTCTCCTAATATCCAGCCAATCCCTTGGCACAACTTGAGAGTGTGTCCCCTTGTTCTGCTGCTGGTTGCCTGGGAGAAGAGACCAACCCCCACCTGGCTATAACCTCCCTTCAGGTAATTATAGAGAGCAATGAGGTCACCCCTGAGCCTCCTCTTCTCCAGGCTAAACAACCCCAGCTCCCTCAGCCTCAGTACGAGTTAGAAACAAAGACAACAAAGGGAACCTTGTGGTTGATGCCTACTACAGGCCACCTGATCAAGGGAAGCCCAAGGATGAAGACTTCTTATACCATCTAGAAGAGGTCTTGTGCTCGCAGTCTCTTGTCCTGATGGGAGTCTTCAACTACCCTGACATCTGCTGGAAAAATAGCAAGCTGTAGACAATTGAGGAGAGTCCTGCAGTGCTTTAATAATAATTTCCTGAGCCAGATAATAGACACCCCTAACTGAGGGAATGCAATATTGGACTTCATGGTCACAAATGCAAGTGAACTCATCAGTGATGTCAAGACTGAGCTACAGTGATCACGCACTGGTGGAGCTTGCAGTCCTAAAGTATATGGGACAGGATCGGAGCAGTGTGCACTCTCAACAAATTTGCAGATGATACTAAGCTTAGTGATGCAGTTGGTAACACTGAAGAATGGGATACCATCCAGAGGGATGTGGATAGGTGGCCTGAGAAGAAACTCAGGAAGAAAATAAGGCAAAGTGCAAGGTCCTGCACCTTGGTTGGGGCAATCCTCAATATCAATACTTGGCTTGGGGGTGATGAAATTGGGAGCCACCAAGATGATCAGATAGCTTCAGCATCTCTCCTATGAAGAGAGGCTGAAAGAATTGGAGCTGTTCAATCTGGAGAAGGGAAGGCTCTGGGGAGACCATATAGCTACATTTCAATATCAGAAGAGGGCCTACAGGAAGGCTGAGGAAGGACTGTTTAGAAAGGCTTGTAGTGATAGGACAAGGGGCAATGGTTTGAAACTGGAGCAAGGTAGAATTATGCTAGACATAAGGAAGAAGTTCTATACAATGAGAGTGCTAAAATACCGGAGCCAGTTGCCCAGGGATGTTGTTGAGGTGCCGTCCCTGGAGACATTCAAGCTCAGACTCAATGTGGCCCTAGGCAGCTTGATCTAGTTGGAGATATCTCTGTTTGCTGCAGGGGGCTTCAACAAGATGACCCCCTGAGGGTCCCAGTCCAATGCAATCTGTAAATGTGTGAGTAGGCTCTGGCTGGCCAGCTGCGGTTAAAGAGTGTTTTATGTAAACTCTGAATGACAGCCTGGGGGACAAGTAGGCTCTGAGTTATCTCTGGCTTTCTGGCTAGAGAAGTGGGACTACAGCTTTGCTCAAAGAAAGTTTGAAGTAAGGTTTGGCTCTCTGGCTGATGGAAGTAAGCTTTGACTATCTGCCCGCATACAGTAAGGCTCTGTATTTCTGGCACACAGATGTAAAACCATATCTGGCCCAAATGGGGAAATAGGACCCTGGCTGGTTAGGTAGGGTAAAAAAAGTTGCTGCTGGCTGCTGTTGCTACTCTGACTGACCAGCCGTGGGTAGTGCCCCTAGCTGGCTGGCTGGTGGAAGCTGCTGCACTAGAATATTCTGAGGAAAGGAAACACAGGTTTCTTTGGTGTAGACACCAGATCGGCTCATGTCACTTGATATGTGCTAATCTATGTCACGTGTAAAGAATTTTTTGTTCCTTAAGCAAAATCTGAGATCAGTTCTGAGTATCACAAGACTTTAAAGTCCACAAGAAATACACAGGATGCTTATGAAAGTCCTGTAAATGGCCACGACAGTCTCTCAGGTTTTAAGTTGTGAAGACATTAATTTTGCAGCTCGAGAGTGTCCCTTAAAAGTGAATAGGATCACAGGATGTTAGGGTTGGAAGGGACCTCTGCAGATCATCAAGTCCAAGCACCCTGCCAGAGCAGGACCATAGAACCTAGTGTAGGTCACACATGAATGCACCCAGATGGGTCTTGAACGCCTCCAGAGAAGGAGACTCCACAACCTCTGTGGGGAGCCTGTTCCAGTGCTCTGTGACCCTTACAATGAAGGAGTTCCTCCTCATGTCGAGGTGGAACCTCCTGTGCTGTAGTTTACATCCATTGCCTGTTGTCCTATCACAGGGTACAAGTAGGAAGAGCCTGTCCCCTCCATCTTGACACCCAGCCCCTCAGTCTTCTCTTATCCAGACAAAAAGCCTCAGGTCTCTCAGCCTCTCCTCACACGACACGTGCTCCAGTCCCTTAATCATCCTTATAGCTCTCTGTTGGACTCTTTCAAGTAGATCCCTGTCCTGCTTGAGCTGGGGAGCCCCAAACTGATTGCAATATTCTGGGTAAGGTCTCACCAGGGCAGAGTAGAGGGGGAGGAAAACCTCCCTCGATCTGCCGGACACACTCTTCTTAATGCACCCTAGCATACCATTTGCCCTCTTGGCCACAAGGGCACATTGCTGACCCATGGATAATTTATTGTCCACCAGGACTCCCAGGTCCTTTTCCACAAGGCTGCTGTCTAGCAGATAGCTTCCTAACCTGTATTGGTGCAGTTTATTATTCCTTCCCAGATGCAGGACTCTGCACTTATCCTTATTGCACCTCATTAGGTTCCTCTCTGCCCAGCTCTCCAGGCTGCCTAGGTCTCGCTGAATGGCCACACAGCCTTCAGGTGTATCAGCCAAGCTTCCCAGCTTGGTATCACCAGCAAAATTGCTGAGCAGACACTCTGTCCCCTCATCAATGTTGCTGATGAAGCCTGGGAGACTCCACTAGTTACAACTCTCCAGCTGGACCTGGCACCATTGACCACCACTCTTTGGACTCTGTTTTGTAATCAGTTCCTAATCCATCTCACTGTCTGTCCTTCTATCCCATATCTCCTGAGCTTACTCATAAGGATGGTATGGGAGACACTGTCAAAAGCCTTACTAAGTTCAAGGTAGACTACGTCCAGTGCTCTCCCTGCATCTACCCATTCTGTTACAACGTCATAGAATGCTATCAGATTAGTCAAGCATGATTTGCCCTTGGTAAATCCATGCTGACTGCTCCTGATCATCACCTTCTCTTCCAAGCACCTAGAGCTGACCTCCAGAATGAGCCACTCCATCATTTTTCCAGGGATGGAGGTGAGGCTCACTTGTCTGTAGTTTCTGGAACCTCTTTCTTGCCCTTTTTGAAGACTGGAGT
Source organism: Indicator maculatus (assembly GCA_013399975.1). NCBI lineage: Eukaryota > Metazoa > Chordata > Aves > Piciformes > Indicatoridae > Indicator > Indicator maculatus. The sequence goes on along the minus strand of VXBD01008090.1, from coordinate 228,287 downwards.
GACATTGGCTGTCCTCCAGTCCTTAGGCATCTCTCCTGTCTGCCAGGATTTTGCAAATATGATAGAGAGTGGCAGAGCAACAACATCAGCCAGTTCCTTCAACACTCTTGGGTGCATCTCATCAGAGCCCATGGACTTGTGAATATTCAATTTTGTTTGTTTTGTTGTTGTTGTTTGGTTGGGTTTTTTTACTTCACCTACTAAATACAGTTTTTTATGCCTTTCATTATGAAAATTGAACTGTTGATTCTACACTGAATATAGAGATTCAAACCAAACAAAAAGAAAGTGAGGTTAACATTTGAGAGGTTATCTCATTTTACTAAAACATTAAAATTAAAATAAAAGCCCTATATCAGAGAAGTTTTGATAAGTTTAGTCTTTTGATACATTTAGTCTCTTTGACACATTTAGTCTTTTCTCAGTTGCTCATGTTCCAAAAGGTAAGTTTGCATGTGGAACGACATTGCATGAACCAAACATTGGAGTCAAGGATTGTTTGTTTGTTTGTTTTTTAAGTACTAAGCAGTATGTCATTAATATAAATTAAGATCATTTCAGAGATATATTGGCACTACAAGGTAGGTCCATTCTTCTTCTCCTGGGCTACTACCTTCCCTGTAGGTACCTGAAGTTCCAAAGCCATAAATTTTCCTTATCCAGGCCATCACCTTGAAAGTCTGAGTCTGGATGGTCCCAGGGGTATTTCCCCTTTGGTAATGCTAAACATCTCCCCCACTACTTGGCTTTTGATCGTAGGTTTTCCTTCCACATACCTTCCTAAGGATCTCAGGGGAGGTAGGCATTGACATGTCCACTTACAATCCTAGAATTGGAATCCACAGCAATCTCACAAGGCTCTAAAAGCCATAGTCAGGCCTGAAGATCTGCCTCTGAAAATAGATCTTGGACTGAACTACTCTATCACTTCATTTCACTGTGGCCCACTAGGCCTACCTATTATTGGCCAAATTAAGTCTTTAGTGATTTTTGAGTTAATCTTTAACCACAGCCAGCTAAAAAAATGGTATTGTCCGTTTGATTTTTCAGAAGACTTCTCACATAAATCATGCCTGAAGGGACTGATAAAACTGATGAGGAGATTCTTCTTCTTCTATTTACTTAACAGAACAAGGAATCCCACATTAATCAGGAGACTATAGTTTTCCTCAAGCTGATGGATTTTGTGCTTCCAGATTTTTATATCCTTTTGAATCTGTAGGTAAAGAATCCTGGAGGAAAGGCAAGTTGTTAGTCAGTGCTCTAGAGTGTGCTAAGAGCAGTGCTAGTATGCTAGCCCTTGTTATGAATCTATACCCTCATGATTAGCCATATTCTTTAAAGGTTTGCTATTATTTTTTCTGTTTCAATTCATTTTCTTCCCTTATTCTTCTCAAGTTTACCAGTTCCCTTTTGCAGAGCATGCACAGACTGTAAAAAGAAAGGGCACTTCTTTCAATTTTATTTAACTGATGTGGTGGTGAACTTGGTGTTCCTCCACCTGACCACACTAGCAAACTAATCCATGTCAGCACATGGGTAACATCAGTTGCTTTTGAGAACCAAAGATGATTGAGTTTCCCATCCAATTGCCTCCAATCAGTCTTCCCAATGACTTAAACAGGAATTAGCCCCTGAGGCCACAGGTGGCAAAGGGGAAAGAAATCTACAAGGGAAGTAGAGAAGTAAAGACGTGCTGATATTTATCAGACAAGGGAAATCCAGAGACACAAAGGTAAGCAGCAGGAACAGAACTGTCATCATCATTTCCCCAGACATAGCTGCAAAATCTGTTCAACAGGAGGGAGCAGCTGCTGCCACAGTAGGATCCACAGTCACCAACCAAACAGCACATTAAATCATTCCAATTGATGCCAGTGATAGCAGAGGTATCTCCAGCAACCTGAATGTCCTGTAGCATTTAAGATCATGTCTTTACAAACTTTAGAATATATAATACCACACAACAGGAATAGGTATTCTTAGGATTTCTACATTTAAAAAAATGTGATTGCTGATTCTTAATACTTCCTTGCTTTCCAAAACAGAATCCTTCCAGAGATTCATTTGCCTTTGATAAACAATGATTCTGCAGATTGGGCATGCTGATTCATTTCACTAGTTTTGAGGATTTAATGGCATCAGATACAGATAGAAGCACACTTACAGAATAATGTGTGCTCCCTGCAAGTGATCACAGTCTAGATTACATGTGAAAGTTAAGGAGAAATACATTGACCAATCTAGTGGCTTTCTACAATGGGACTACATCAGTGAATGAGGGAAGGACAGTGGATGTCATCTATTTGGGCTTTGATATAGTCCCCCACAACATCTTCCTCTCTAAGTGGAGGGATATGGATTTCATAAGTTCAGTGAATAAGGAATTGGCTAAATGGTCACATCCAGAGGGTAGTGGTCAATGGTTCAATGCCCAGATAGAGACAGGTGACAAGCAGTATGACTCAAGGGTCTGTGTTGGGACCAGTGCTGTTCAATATCTTCACCAATAATATAGACAGTGAGCAAGTTTGCAGATGATACCAAGCTGAGTGGTGCAGCCGATAAGACTGAAGGATGGTATGCCATCCAGAGAGACCTGGACAGGCTGCAGAGGTGGTCTGGAGAGAGCCTCATGAAGTTCAATAAGACAAAATGCAAGGTCCTGCAAGACTGGGGCAACCTTCAATATCAATATATGCTGGGGAATGATGAAATTGAGAACAGCCTAGCAGAAAAGAACTTGGAGGTACTGGAGGACAAGAAATTACATGAGCCAGCAATGCAAACTTGCAGCCCAGAAGGCAAATCACATCCTAGGCTGCCTCAAAAGAAGCAGGGCCAGTAGATCAAAAGAGGTGATTCTGCCACTCTGCTCTGGTGAGACCTCACCTGGAGTACTCAGTCCAGCTTTGGGCCCCACAATACGAGACACGGACCTGCTGGATGAGGTCAAGAAGAGGGCCACCAAGATGAGCAGAGGGCTTTAGCACCTCTTCATGAAGACAGGCTGAGAGAATTTGGGCTGTTCCTCCTGGAAAGGAGAAGGTTCCAGGGAGATCATATAGCTACACTTCAATATCTGAAGGGGACCTAAAGGAAGGCTGGGGAAAAACTGTTCAGAAGGGCTTATGGTGATTGCATGAGGGGCAATGGTTTTAAACTGGAACAGGGTAGATGTAGGTTGGGTGTACAGAAGAAATTCTTTACATCCAGAGAGTGGTGAAATACTGGAACAAGTTGCCCAGACATGTTGCTAAATCCCTGTCACTGAAGACATTCAGGATTAGACTCCATGTAGTCCTGGGAAGCCTGATCTAGATGGTGTCCCTGCTCCCTGTGGTGTGGTTCAAAAAGATGGCCTCCAACCCAACGCAATCTATGAATCTCTGAATGAGCCAGCAATGCACACGTGCAACCCAGAAGGCAAGTCACATCCTAAGCGGCAAAGAAAAGAAGCATGGCCAGGAGATTGAGAGAGGTGATTCTGTAACTATACTCTTCTCTGGTGTGACCTCACCTGGAGTACCATGTCCAGCTCTGGGATCCTCAACACAAAAAGCACATGAACCTGACAAAGTGGGTCCAGAGGAGGGCCACAAAAATGATCAGAGGGCTGGAGCACCTGTCCTGCAAAGACAGGCTGAGAGAGCTGGGGTTGTTCAGCCTGGAGAAGAGAAGACTCTGGGGACACCTTAAAGCTTCCTTCCAGTACCTGAAGGGGGCCAACAAGAAAGCTGAGGAAGGACTGTTTACAAGGACATGTAGCACTAGGACAAGGGTCAATGGTTTTAAACTAAAGAACTGGACATTAGGAAGAAATTCTTTACAATGTGGGTGGGGGAACACAGGAACAGGTTGCCCAGGGAGGTGGTGGAGGCCTCAGACCTGGAGACAGTAAAGATCAGGCTTTATGGGGCTCTGAGAAAACTGATCTAGTTTGGGTTGTCTCTGCCCACTGTAGCAGAGTTGGACTAGCTGACCTCTGGAGGTCCCTTCCAACCCAGTGCAGTCTATGATTCTATAATTTTATGGTTCTATGATAAAAGACCCTGAAACTTAGGTATGGGTATCTAATTTCATAAAGAAAAGTTAGTGAAATACTGCCTTTAATGGCTCAGTTGTTTATCCTGCTTAAACTGCTTTGTGCCTTCACATATTTAAGAGGGTTTTTTCCTTTTTTTTTTTAAATGACCTTTGAATGATTTTTGAAACACCTTTAGTACAAGTAAATAATGCAAGATGCACATTAATATGCTGTAGAAGTGGAAGTTGATTTTAAATGGATAAACTTCAAAATTGGGCCAGACTGTTAAATTGAAGACAGCTTTCCATACCAGTTATTATGGTTATGCATCCTTGTTCCTAATGAGAGTCAGATACAGGATCAAAATTTCTAAGTGGCCAAGTAATTCAGAAACTTAGATCCCATGCAGAGATATGACTTACTACTCTTTGTTTTCAGCACTGATAAGGATCCCATCCTCAAACAGTTTGCATACCCCTGGGTAGGCATGGCTAAGAATGATGTATATTCGTTTTGGCCTCAGTCTGACTTTTCCTGCAGAAATTATATGCTTTAAATGCAATCTAATAGTCTGTAAACCTCTAAAGAAGCAACATCAATATTGAAATACTATAAATTCATATCTAAATGGACAGTGAGAACGTAAATGTTCATAGCTAAAATATTTTCATGACCATATTGATTCGATGTAGTTGAAAACAGAAGCTCTTTTGTTTCAGCACAGAGTGCAGGGTTTTACACAGGCAGCAGGAATAAGGTTTCAATTAACTTTTGGTGTATTTTAAAAGTCAGGTTTCTAGAATCTCTATTATTTTCTTAGTCTACTAAGCAAAAAAATGTTCTTGCTGGTGCTGCATGCCATTTTAATGGTTTATGGAGTCACTGAACTTAATCTGAAATTAATTTCCACAATTATTTATTGTGCTGGTTTGAGGCCAGACAGATCCTCTCTCGCCCTGAGAGGGCAAAAGAATGACACTCACACAAATGGATTGAAGAGTGATGGAAAGTTTAAATGGAAAACCAGTTGGTGAAACTACAAAAAAACTACCAGCATAGTGCCAAGAATATCCCGAAGCATACAGAGTTCCTTACATAACACCCAAAGGTTTCCCAACTCTTCCCTTCTCCCCACCTGAGGGTATTCCCAAACCCCCAGGGCTCTTTCTTCCCCCCCACTGCTAGGCTAGTCTCAGGCTGGCCAGATCTGAAATTGTCCGTCCCCCCCACTCCCTTTCTCCTCCTGATATTAGGCCTAGACAGGCCTAAGAGGACTTGAGATACTCCCCCACCGCTACCCAATAAGAGAGCATCTCCCACAGGAGCAGAGAGGGAAGAAAGAGGGAGAGAATGACTTTGCAGATGGATCTACAGGGTGCAGGATTTATGGGTAGAAATACGCCGTCTTCTGTGTCCACCTTATTGGGTTGGACACTCGGGACACCTGAGGTGTAGCTTATGTGGCAGTAACAGGAGGCACCCAGCCTAAACTGCCACATTTATGTATTTACTTTTGCTTCTTTCAGAATACAAACAATTGGTCCTACCAACCTGATCTATGCTTTCTCTTCTGTTCCTACTGCAAAATGTGAGGAAATTGCTGAGACTGATCGTCACTTGACATTAAAAAAAAAAAAAAAGATCATTAAAAGCTATCTGAAACTGAAAAGTCAGCACATAATAGAGCCAACATAGATTCTATCTCACTGGCAAATCTATAGAAACATTCATCAAAACTTAGAATGTCTATTAGAGTGTCTAGATTTACATCGCTGAACACCTACTTTAGAGTCAGACTACCTGTGTTAAAGAAGCTGTAAACTTGTATAATGCTTGCAGAATTTGGACATACTTATATGTTTAACAAAACCATTATTTCCCAGTGCTTCAATAGGCTGTTCATCATGGTCCAGACTATTTTTGCTTGTCATGCTAAGCTTTACCGTCCTTCAGCTGTAAACTAAAAATAGTCCTTTCTCAGGAAAGACCAGAAATTTCCACTTGAATACCACAGAATCCAGTATGTTTTGTCAGGAAAACAAATGTTGTTTCTTCACAATTAGTTGTATATTGAAAAACCATATTTGTGGATAAAAAGCCACAATTGCAGCTTAGAGAAAGGTATTGTTGCTGCAGCAACTGTTTCTCCTGTCATTACTTCTGTTGAAAGGAAAACACTATGGGAAAAATACTGTGAAGAAAAGACTTTCAGGCCTAAAATAGAGTGTAAGATTTAGATTGTGACCCCTATAATCCTAGACGAGCAGCTGTGTTTAATTGAGACATGTTGAATATAAAAATATAAGAGCTATTTTAGCAGAGGACACCAAACCCAGGTCTGTTCTTCCTTGGATGAGAGAATTTCCACCTCTGAGTTAAAGTCACTGCCAGATTTGGGCTGATTCTGGATTTTATTTGCTTGTATACTTTAGCATAGAAGTGTTCACCCAACTGTAGATTTAGCCTGCAATCAGTTACTTCCAGGTTAGTTTATATAAATGTAGATCAAGTTATGATAAGAAGGAAATTTAGATTTCAATGTGTTGCCTTGATAAAGGATACTTATTAGAAGTATTTTTTTTTGAGATGGCAGATGTCATAGATTTATAAATGGTTTCAAAATATTTTCTGATAGTAGTATTAGGCATTGAAGAAAGCTTAAAGGAGGTTCTCTGTCAGTATGTATGTCAATAAAGATCTTACTGTCAGCAGGACTATCTTAGGGATTATAAAACCAATGTAAAAATATTATTCCATTTTAAAATGCCACTCAGTTGAATAAGATTTATTTCAGTTGACAGCATTTGCAGTCTACCAGCAAACAAGATAATGATACCTACAAAGTCACAATTACAGTAATCACAGATTCTAGTTATACTAGAATTCACTGCTACTGTCAGAATGTCCACAAATAAATAAACCAGCAACTAGTACAAATTTCATGATGGAAAAGAACTCTTTACTTAGAAAACATTGGTAAGGATTTCTAAAATTATAAGAAAATTCTTCTATGTCAGTAGGAAGAAATAAAAATAGAAAAGATGGATTTTGCAAAAGCTTACTTTTTTTTTCCTTTCCTCTGATTACTAGGTTGCTGTTTATATTAGCAACTAATTCTAGTATATTTCACATTATAATGTGATTGACTGATGATCCTCTGCCACAGAAGAAGTCTCAGAGGAGCTAAGGTGAGAGTGGTGTTCTCCTGGAGCTTGAGGAGAGATGCAGGTGGAGAGCTAGTGCACACACAGTGCAAAACAGCTGGTGTCTCAGCACAAAGGGGACGGACCCAGGAACATCCTTTCCTTGTGATATACGGCTCTGTCAGCTGTATGGATCAGCTGGTGGCTGGAAATATTTCTCCCTGATTCATTAGAAGAGTGTGCATGTCTCCCTGAGTTAGCCAGGCCGTCATGGAGGCAGTGTATGCATGACTCAGCCTAACACAGAATAGGATAATTAACTAAAGAATGTCAGGCTTGAGCTGGCTTCGACTCACATGTATCTTCACAATGTCACAACTATGGAGACTGGTGTGTGGATAGCATGGGTATGGTGATTGTTGCGTGACATCAAATATCTTCAAAATAGAGTTTTTTATATTAAATAATACATTCTTCATGTACGGAATTTGTAAAACAAGAAGGTCAAAACTGCTGGACCCCATCATATGACTGACATGGAGAATTTCACCCAATACAGTTTCCTGGTTCGCTGAAAATAGAGACTTGTTTATCAGTTTATCTATTAAATCAATTAGATTTTCTGTGCAAAAAGTCATACAAGCTTAATCCTCTCATTTTCTAAAATGCACTGAGAATAGCTTTTTTGATAACATCATTAGGATATTATAGAAGAAGTCACATAGCGACTACTTGCCTGGAGATCACATAGGGTAGCTACTAGCTGAAAATTTGCCCATGACTTCGAGACTTGCCAATTTTGGTACTTTTTTTTTCAGTTTAACATGCAAATTATTTTGGGGAAAATGCTTTTTTAGGTGAGTTATTTGTACCCTATATAGAGCAACAGTGTACTCAATGGAAAAGAGGATGAAAGAATTTGATTAAGATGTACCACTTTAATTAGCAAAATGTCTCCAAGAACAAAAATAGAACTGCTTTAAAATCCCTTTCTAATTTAGAGTGTGAAGGGGATCGATAACGTCTAAGAAAAGGTATGCACTGCTCTAGAAAGTGTCTCTAACTCTGCCTATTGTTTGTGTATTATCAGAACCAATGAATGGATGCTGGCTATTTTTTCATGTGTGTGAGTATATTTTCTTGCATAATTAGTGAAGAGATGTTAAGAACTAGATTTAGAACATATATCTATTTTAACGTTGTTCAATACTCCAGGCAGGTCTGATTTTTTCCTTTTTTTGTTCTGTTTTGTTTGGGTTTTATTCGTTCTGTTTTGTTCGGGTTTTTTCTTTTTTCTTTTTTTTTTTTTTTCTTTTGCCACTATGCTGTTTTGCACTGTCCAGCAAAAAGGAATACACAAATATTTCATACTTGGGCATTAAGATCCAAACACAATTAGTTAATAAGTTTAAATAGGTATGGTTATTATTGTAGTCCGTAAGTTGTTGACAATATGGATAAGCATCAGGGCTCTGTACTTACAGTGCTGTCACGTCTCAGGATTGCAATGTTTTCAGTATTGAGGCAATGCATTGTCTGCACAACCCCTTTTAGTGCTTTGATTTGGTTGAAAAATCTTCTTTAACAATGGGGAGGAGGCTGTAGCTTGAATTTTCCTTGTGCACAGTTCTCTATGAACTACTGCCTGTAGGAAGGGAAATTAACCTTGTTAAACTAAATTAGTTTTCATTAATACAGCCCTTCTCTCATCCATCCTTCATCAGATCACAACCATAGCTTCCATATAACACAAAGTGAATATTCAAGTGTATACAAAATATTATTTTTCTTTCCAAAAGTGATGGTTGCTTACCCAGGTACTGCTATGTTTTCAGTAGGGTTGTAAGAGTAATTGGCCCCTTAAAGAGCTGAAATGTTGCAGCATGAAAACTGTTTTCATTTAAGAGTATGTAATGAGTCCTGATCAAAGTATACTAATAACTGTTTCTCAGAAACAGTGCCCTTAGCTGCTTCTGTTGGTTTACTGTATTAAAGACTCATCAGAGTTATGGCTCCTGACAGGATTAATTGCCACTGGAGAGCCTAAACTGGGACAATCACCAGGGTATGTTTACAACATCAATACACTTCTGCCACCATTTTTTATGAAAAAGGTCAGTGTTATCTTTATTGCACTGGCATTTGTAGGACAGCAATTCTATTCTAAGATTTTTGAAGTGTCAAAGACATGACACAATTAAGTTGATATGCAACCACTGTCTCAAGCATCCCTGCAGGACTTCTCATTTAAAGAAATCTACCAGTCTTTATGGCACCTACATGTGCATCAGGAACATTAGCAGTTTCACAGAACTATTAGATTTCTAAAAGAGTGGCATTTTATTTTTGCCTTTCATTAATATTTAAGTTGGTAGAATCATATCCACTAATAGAGTGGTAAACAAAAAAGTGACTACACTTACATGCTTGATATTCAAAGTACAGAAAAATATATTACTGCCCAGATTGGACATGCATAAATTCTATCTACTTGTATTTAGTCTGACTGAACCTTTACCTGCAGCAATATGACATGAATGTGAAATGTCCAATGAATAATAATTATAAATTAAATAGGTGTGTATAACATAAACACACCTGACCTATATCACTGATTAGATAGTGCTTCCCTGATAGATATGATTCTACTTTTTATAAATAATATATACATATATATTTTGCAAACAGATCATTATTGTTTGCTGCTCCTGTTTGATGGTGTAAATGAATCTATATGTATTTAAAATATTTTATAGATACAAGCCTTCAGAAAAGAGGTATGATAGATAAGTTTACAATTATTGGATTACTTGGGAAATGATTTAGTTTTTGCATTTTTAGATTTTAAGTACCTATTTGCAGAGAATAACAAAGTTGTTTTTTTTCCCCTATCTTTTCCATACTTTGTTTTTTATAAATACACAGTCATGTAATTGTATGTAATGATTAATAATTTTATATGAACCAAAGTGTTTTTTTTTTAAAGTGCAATAGCTGTTACATGCTGGTTTATGCTTTAGGACGGTAGGCAATTTTTTATTTATTATTTGTTTTCATAACAAAAGGTCCAGAGGAGATGTTTATCAGGACAATTAGTGACCCTAGGGTTCTTTTGGCCAGGAAAGCAAGCCAGAACAAAATTATAAAATCCCATCATGCCTTTGATCAGCTGCAGCACCCCCTCTGTGGGCTCAGAGAAAATGCTTCTTTGCCAGGAACATCTGGCTTTCAAAAAGTTGGTAATAACTTTGGGATTCATGTAAAAAAACCAGACAAGAATTATAAACCCAGAAGTATCTTATATTTTTTTTCTAAGTGAAAGAAGTTTCATTTCCTTAGGGCTGAAGATCAGAATGGGAAGGTCTTGCCAGTAAAGCTGGCCTGAGCAAATTGTTCAGTAGATACATTGCTGCAGCTGAAAGAAAAACTTGATTCCACATACTTATCCATTCTTACTCAAAAACATTAGCAAAGGCTAGTTAGAAGTAGTTCTGCAGGCACTGGGAGTTTTGATTTTTACCTTGATTTGCTAAATACCTTGACATCTATACAGCATGAAGCAATAAGAGAATTTTTTAAAAAATATCATTCAAAAAGGATTGTATCCTGTTCTGTAAGCAGAATAACTAAATAAAAAAAAAAAACATGACTGAAAGAAGCTCTTTCTTTGTATTTTCTCTAGGGATTGATTCAACTATCAGTTTAAGTACTGTCTTATTTCAAGGTATGATTAGTTTCATAGAGGATTTATTCAAGTAGTTTAAGTTTTGCATGTACTAAATTAATCTGCTCCATCAGGGTCAATGTCCAGTGCATACAGGAATATCCATCTGTGATGTAAACATTGTTGCCTTCACATTATAGGCATGAGGTCTTTTAAACTATTTGCAGTACGTAATGACACCACCAGAATTTAATGCACTTTTTTGTTTATTAAATTTTTAGACCATTATCAAGTGCATAAGTAGTGTATCAGTAAAACACACCTAATTTTTCTGTGCATACAGATGAGTGACTTTTTTAGTACAAAGATGGATGGTAACTTGTACTAAACACATTATCAAGTCCTCAGCACAAGAGTAAACTCTGATCTTTCTCTGAGAGTATATGGATTTGCCCTTGCTAGAAGCTGTATCTTTCTGCCAAGTAATGCATAGCTATTTGTATAGCAGTTACAATGCTGGCTGGAACCAGGTCTTGTGCACAGCAGGAAAGCTCTTCATCCTCAGAAGGCTGTTAGGTAGGCAGCGGCAGTCCTGTGTGTGGGAGAGTGACACACAATGAAAGGAAGACTGAGGAAAGTGTGATTAAGTACATCACCATTTATAAGACAAGAATCTGAATTTGCTAGTGTGTGGGTGAAACCTCAAAGGCCTCAGTGGAATTTGTAGTCAAATAAATGTTGTAAATTAGCAATAGCATGTGAATACGGATCTGAATTTTGTGCATGTCCTTTATAAGCAAGCTTTTCTGAATCATAGTTGTTTGCAGAAATCAGGTGCATTTTGCACGTGGGAGAATGTTTAAGTCTTAATTTTTCACCAAGTGTCAGCCTGAGTTAAGAGGATTTATTTAATGTCCAGGGGTCAGTTTTCTTGTTTCTTTTCTTGTTGTTTGCTTACCCTCTTTTCCCAACTACACAACATATTTTTTTAGGTATTTTTCCCCACAGAATGAAAAGTCAGTAAGCTGCCTCCTTTTTGAAGTCCTGTATATTCTTCATTTACATAATAGTAAACTATAGTTTGTGGTATTTCAGCAGCAAAAGGCCTTATAAAATGTTTACATTTTGAGAGAGTTGAAGACTTACAAACTAACTTCTAATTAACTATCATAAGAAACATTATATTCTGTGATGAGCATAACAAAAAGCTACTTAATAGTACATTCCCAATATAATTGCTAAAATTCACTGTTTTCAGCCCTTTACCTCTTTTCTGGTTTTCATTTCTACTTTTATCATTCATCTTGACAGCGCCTCAGTTCAGCATAGCACTGGATTATCTCATCAGTCAGTTGCATGCTAACAGCCACTGGTTCAGGAATGTACATAAATACACCATGTTTTCCTAATCATAATGGAATGAATGGCTCAGTATCCTTCACATAGCTGTTTCTTTAGACCCTGCTAAAAAATGTAATCAGGTTTGATCTTTGAAGTACTGACCTGGGTGATCAGAAGCCAAGGAATATGTATATATGTATATATTTATATGTGTATATACGTATGTGTGTATATGTGTATGTATGTACTAGTGTGTGTATATACATATAAAACACTAGTAATTAAAACAAAGCTAAACAAAAAAAACCCCACAGTAAAATGTAAAACATTTAATTCTCCAAGACAATTCTATCAAAACTCTTTGAATATTTTTTAAGAGAGAATATATTAATCTGTGAAGTGTTCTTTCATAGGTGATGTTTTCATGACCTGCTGGCTTTAACAGCCATGCATGAAATTACAGCCTCTGGTTGGTTTTATTTTTCTGTCCCACAATGGTTAATGTATTGTTTGCAAAATCACAGATTAGACTAGATTAGAGTGCAGATTCCAACTTCAACCTTTTATTGTGATCAAATTTATTAGCTTTTCCACATAGTTTTTTTCGCTGTAGTGAAATGACTGGCAGTTTGAAATATAGGAGATAGGAATAAAAAATCAAATTCAGGAAAGTAATTCGTTATGCAGCATTACTACAGAAACCAGTCTTGGTGGCAAAACAGGGGAACACAATTTTTTACTTCTTTCAACAAAATTGTCAAATACAAAGCAACTGTGGAAGAAAACTGAGCATCTGTTGACAGTATCAGGAAACAAAATTAGCTGTTCACTCACGGCTTTCTTCTTTGATTCTTTGAGACATAGCTTCTCATCCTCAATTTGTAATATCACCTGGCTTGACACTCACCATTACTAATCATCATAAATCCAGAAAATCTGAGGTATGGCCATACTGGGTTAGCTGAGCCAGGTATGACAAAGAGTGACCTGTCTCCAGCAATAGGCAATAGACACAACTAACAAAGAGCATAAGAGGGTCAAGACGTTGTAATAATTCCATTAAGAGTCTTCAGCAAACTGCAGTTCAGAAATTTGCAGAGCCAGTGGCATTTTTGTATTATGTAGCCCTCAGTGGGTGGTTCTTTTATGATGATTGTCATTTTTTTGCAGATATGCTACACAGTATCAAGTCTCTGGACCATTCAGAAGCAAACCTCTGATGTAGCAGGTGGAGCCTGGCTTGAAATATACCTATAAAATTGTTTTTATAATGAATTAAAGATCTTTTAAAGATGGTAGTACCTGTTTCAGTAATTGAAGCATTGTTTACTATTTCATTTCAGTAGTGCTTACTTGTGTCTCTAAACATATATTGGAATCTAAAATATGTAATAAAAATAGCTGTGTAGTAATCACACAGGATTAATATACAATGGAACAATAATAAAAATAACTAGTGAAATGTATTAATAATGTAAAATGGAATTAAAATAATGTTTCTCCTGGCACTTGTACCTGACCATGTCAAATTTTGAATCTCCAGAGATGAAAAATTGATTCTTCACAGCCTGTACTAGTGAAAGAAAAGTCAGTTTTTGTGATTGAGGGAGCAAGTGACTGATGATATCATTGTCTGGAGCCAAGTAAAAATTGAGTAGCTGCAATGCAAGCTGCCACACAGAGTACTAGTCTGTAGTTGTGAACTATTATTCTATATTAATCTTTTAATAGCAAATGAGTGACGTGATTTGATGCACATACAATGACACAGTGCCTTTTTCTAATTAAGACATTAGAGGAGTCTTCTTTTGCTTAGTGACAAGCTTTATTGTGGGTTATACCTAGCTCAAAAAATACACAATGGAAAAAATTATGCCATGTCTAATCATACCAGATTTTCTTTCATTAGGCCCTTGGCAGCTTGGGGAATGAGAATGCACAGCTAGAGTCACTATGTTAAACACACACAGAAAGTCCTGACCACTCTTGATTATATCCTCTCTCTATACTGAGAAACTATAGCAATTGATTTACCAGTTTTGCAGTAAGAAATGAGTAGTCAAGTTTTACTATCTCTCTTAAGTGGAACTTCTTGTGTTCTCATTTGTGCCCTTTGCCCATTGTCCTATTATTTGGCACCACTGAAAAGAAATTGTTCCCATTCTATTGACACCTCTCCGTTGATATTTATAAGCATTAATAAGAATCCCCTCTCAGTCTTCTCCATGCTAAACAGTCCCAGTTCTCTCAGCCTCTCGTATAAGAGAGATACTCCTTTTTAGCAGGAACAGTCAAAACACAACTGAGAGAAGCAGTATTTATCTTTGCAGATATCAATAGTCTCTTAAGCCAGTATCACTGGCACCAATTTTAAAACTACATAGAGTGGTCCTCAGAGTTTGGCTTTGATTGCAGAATGAGTTCTTCAGGTTGACTGTGCTCTTTTTATTAAGTATGAAAGTTTGGTTAACTCAGACTTCTGCTCAGAATGATTTATTCTTCACTGTCCATAAAAGTTAAATAAATTGCCTGACCCTCTCTTCCATATAATTTATCAGGTTTTTCTTTCAGTTTTTCTAAGTTCAGAATGTTCTCATAATTAACACAACTCTCTCAAGACTCAATGGTTTTAAGAGATATTGGCAATAAAATATCCACTTGTATTTAGATGGACAAAGTCCTCAGCACTGTATTTTCAAAGACAGAAAATAATAGAGGAAAGTGGAAATACCAAATCGCAGACACCCCCTGCCCTGAACGGTGGCACAAAAGCCCAGTGCCACATGATGTGATGGGAGGCTGGCTGTATGCTGACAGCTTTCACCCTGCATATCTGGGAAATCCTGCACATAATGACATGTAGAGGTATAGCAGAACTGCCGCACCTGTACAGGGCAAACAGCCAGCATGTACACAATGAATCTGACATGTCCTGGTCACAGATTGATTCTACAAATAATCTTCTGTGAAACTGGAGGGGCTCAGGGGGCTCTAATGCATTACACACAGAGCTAACTCCCTGCTGCACTAGGCATGAACCATGCACGCCAGAGCAGGAGCACTCTGGCACATTACTGTGCACACACTAGACATTTAAACTCTGCCATCTGTTCAGGACATAAGGGCTTTGAGCAGCCTGACAGAGTTTCTGAACATCTGGAAATTCTGGACTGAAGGGCTAAAGTAGATGATGTTAAAAGCTAAGAAATACAGACCCTTAGTCTTTGCCTCAATCTACATCATTCTGTGCCTCCACACAGCTTCACAATGCTCTGTTCATAAATAACTCCTGAAGTATGAGATAATTTTTTTTTTTCTGGTAAATTAATACGATGAGGGTGTTTTTCTCTTTTTTGGCAGCTTACAAGCATTTCAAAAGTCATGTCGCTTCAAAATCCATTCTTATTCTATAATTTATGAGGCATTGTATCTCATTATTACCTGATAAAATGCATGAAGAGGCCAAATCCTCTAAATAAATTCATCAGCTGAAGCTAAAAGGATTTTTACAAAGATAACTCAATCTTAGAAGTACTTCAGAAAATTCCCTAGAAAATAATGATCTGTGTTCATTAGCAGAAAATTTTCAAGCTCATGAATAGGTCATATGTTAAATTTCCTTTTCATTTTCTTACTGAACATCCTCCAAGTCTACAGAATGATACTAATTTTTTT
Source organism: Indicator maculatus (assembly GCA_013399975.1). Lineage (NCBI taxonomy): Eukaryota > Metazoa > Chordata > Aves > Piciformes > Indicatoridae > Indicator > Indicator maculatus. Next base: position 212,437 of record VXBD01008090.1, on the reverse strand, counting down.
TCTTAGTATTCTGATGAATTCCTATCCAAATACTTCTATGAAACATTCCCAGTGTTTTCAGATCTTTTGTATGATGCCGAATGAGCTCCATAGTTGTATAATTAGTACGCATGGTCCCAGACCTCTCAGGTCTGTAATGGACCCATTGTATAATATTTTCAGTCTACATTTTGGGCAACAGGGAAATTTTGCACAATAGTGAAAGAAGTCAAGATAGAGGGATAAGAAAGGAAATTTTGACTGCAGTCAGACTCCAGCAAGAGGAGATGCCTTGTATATCTATAACTATACCACAGATAATCCATAACAGAAGGATATGGCTAAAAAGGTTCTGGGTAGAACTGAGATAGCCTGACCTGGGGTGTAACAAGATTCTCAGCTCACATTTCCTGACCTGTATGAAATATTTATAGTATGAACTATCTCACTAAAGGATTTGGAGTGAACAACTTTATTCAAATTGTCCATCAAAGCTATTTTTTCTTTTAAAGTCTAGATGTTGAATCTGTGTAGTTATCACAGTTTTTTAAAACTCAACTCACGTTTTTTACACTTCCAATATAAAGGTGGGGGGGGGGGGGGTGGGTGGTTGGGNCAAAATAAAGGTGGGGGGGGGGGGTTTGGTTGGTTGGGTTTTGCAAATATTTTTGTATTTTGTACTATTTTCATAATAATTATGAAACTGTTGTTTGAGCAATAGAATTCAATGAAGAAAATTTTTCTGTGGAAAAAACAGTCAACACGCAGATTGTAAATTAGGTAATAATCAGTCAAATCTATTAGAAGACAAGCAAACCAAAAGAAAACAAACAAACAAACAAAATAACCACTTAAAAGACTGCTCTGTATAGGCAGACACATTTAAAACTTAGCTAAGAGGGATTAAGGATCACTGCAGCCTTGAAATATATTTAATCAGTTTGCTGTCTCCTGCTGGCTGTTCTAAAGAGATATTGCTTTCATTCCTAAAGGTAGTTTGTGTCAGCTTGTCAGGGACCAGAGGGGAATATTTTCACTTAATATTTCAGTATACTCAGACACAGCTACATCGTAAAAAGAATTTGACCAGTTGACTTAAGATGATGAAATTCTGCTTAATAATCTCAGGAAAGAAGGTATGCATTTATATGCTACGTTTTTTTTTTATTATATCTTTATTTTAATTAAATAAAGTGTATTTATTTCTTTATATATTAATTAAATAACATGTATTTTTCCTTTAAAAAGATTTCAAATCCCTGTGGAGAAAATGGTATCACTCTGTGCCTTGTCATCTGTGTTATTTTTTTTATAAAAATTAAGTTCATCATAGTAAGACATTCTGTAGTTTTCAGCATTGGAAGAAAGTACTTAAAGTAAAATGGTATTTCCAATATTGACATTTCCCACCTGTACTGGTTTGAGGCCAGACAGATCCTCTCTTGTCCTGAGAGGGACAAAAGAATGACGCTCACAGAAACGGGTTAGAGAGCAATGGAAAGTTTAAATGGAAAAGCAATTGGTGAAACTACAAAAACTACAAAGCATAGTGACAAGAATATCCCAAAGCATACATAACACCCCTTACATAACACCCAAAAGCTTCCCAATTCTTCCCCTCTCCCACCTGAGGGTAAATCCAATACCCTCAGGGCTCTTTCCTCCCTCTCCCACTGCTAGGCTAGTCTCAGGTTGGCCAGTTCTGAGACTGCAACCCCCTCCTTTCTCCTCCTGGCATTAGGCCTAGACAGGCCTAAGAGGACTTAAGATACTCCCCCACCATTACCTGATAGAGAGCATCTCCCACAGGAGCAGAGAGGGAAGAAAGAGGCAGAGAATGACTTTGCAGATGGATTTATAGGGTGCAGGATTTATGGGTTGAAATACGCCCTTTCCTGTGTCCACCTGGTTGGGTTGGACACTCGGGACACTGAAGGTGTAGCTTATGTGGCAGTAACAGGAGGCACCCAGCCTAAACTGCCACATTCTACCCCTTATTTCATACCCATAATTGCTGCACCCAAAACATATCATCAAATTAGAAACAATCCTTAGATGACATGTCTAGCAAAGTCCAAGTCTTCATCTGGGCATCCTTCCAAAACGTTTCTCCCTCGGGCTCAGGTAACAGTTCATTCCAGCTCTTCTCCCTCATCCTGTGGAACCTCCCAGCAACACAGAATTCATTCTTCTATATGGTGAACTTTTCATGGATCCGATAGACATCTTGGCCACCTGGAAACAACCTCATAACTTCTCAACCACACCTCTATCTCCATCTACTCAAGCGGCATGTTTCCACCCCTCGGGGCAATCAGGCTCATCAACTCCTTCCACTCCTCCAGGCAACAGCACACTGACACTTTCAAAAGCTGCATGGACCTTCCCAAGCCCAGTGCTGACCGCTTCCAGCCACGGCCCAGGCTACACGAATGCACACCACGCACAGGCACGCCACTTCTATCTTATTAGCTTTTGTCAGTTTTTTTCCTCCCCT
>VXBD01008090.1:178571-206928 GCA_013399975.1 Indicator maculatus | reverse complement strand
TGTACTGGTTTGAGGCCAGACAGATCCTCTCTTGTCCTGAGAGGGACAAAAGAATGACGCTCACAGAAACGGGTTAGAGAGCAATGGAAAGTTTAAATGGAAAAGCAATTGGTGAAACTACAAAAACTACAAAGCATAGTGACAAGAATATCCCAAAGCATACATAACACCCCTTACATAACACCCAAAAGCTTCCCAATTCTTCCCCTCTCCCACCTGAGGGTAAATCCAATACCCTCAGGGCTCTTTCCTCCCTCTCCCACTGCTAGGCTAGTCTCAGGTTGGCCAGTTCTGAGACTGCAACCCCCTCCTTTCTCCTCCTGGCATTAGGCCTAGACAGGCCTAAGAGGACTTAAGATACTCCCCCACCATTACCTGATAGAGAGCATCTCCCACAGGAGCAGAGAGGGAAGAAAGAGGCAGAGAATGACTTTGCAGATGGATTTATAGGGTGCAGGATTTATGGGTTGAAATACGCCCTTTCCTGTGTCCACCTGGTTGGGTTGGACACTCGGGACACTGAAGGTGTAGCTTATGTGGCAGTAACAGGAGGCACCCAGCCTAAACTGCCACATTCTACCCCTTATTTCATACCCATAATTGCTGCACCCAAAACATATCATCAAATTAGAAACAATCCTTAGATGACATGTCTAGCAAAGTCCAAGTCTTCATCTGGGCATCCTTCCAAAACGTTTCTCCCTCGGGCTCAGGTAACAGTTCATTCCAGCTCTTCTCCCTCATCCTGTGGAACCTCCCAGCAACACAGAATTCATTCTTCTATATGGTGAACTTTTCATGGATCCGATAGACATCTTGGCCACCTGGAAACAACCTCATAACTTCTCAACCACACCTCTATCTCCATCCACTCAAGCGGCATGTTTCCACCCCTCGGGGCAATCAGGCTCATCAACTCCTTCCACTCCTCCAGGCAACAGCACACTGACACTTTCAAAAGCTGCATGGACCTTCCCAAGCCCAGTGCTGACCGCTTCCAGCCACGGCCCAGGCTACACGAATGCACACCACGCACAGGCACGCCACTTCTATCTTATTAGCTTTTGTCAGTTTTTTTCCTCCCCTCTACCCCTGTCCATTTAAGATGGGGAGTGATAGAGTGGCTTTGATGGGATTCTGGCCTCCAGGCCAGGGCCAAACCACCACACCACCACAGACTACTTCTGAAACTTAAAATGCTAATTACGCTTACTTCAAAAGATATCTGTATGTAATATGTATGCTTAAAGTATATTAAAGTATATAAAACCAAAGGTTATTTATTTCATATGTTTAAATATTTATGCAAGGTTTGGGATTTTTTATTATATTTTTTTAAAGGATAAATGGGCAAGTCATTTAATAGCCTAATCTCACCCTTAAATGTTGCATTTCTTGAAACAGCTTTTTATCACTATGAAGTTCTCTGTCTCAAATGACAGGAATCTGACCAGCTAGACATTATGAGCAATGTTATGACACTTATTTTCAATTAAGAACCTGAACTCAGCTCAATAGCAAAAAGTGATGTTACATTAAGAAAAAAACAAAACCAAAAAACTGCTTTATGATACTTCTCATATATAACAGCAGATGAGGCATTTCATTTTTTTTTCTTATTTTTTTTTCACAGTTACTGGTCTCTATCGTTTACATTTTTCTAAATATGGGAAAGAGAAAGGTACCAGTACCATTTCAAACAAAATTTGGGAATGTTTTCAACCTAATTTTCTCTGTTCTATCTGAACTGGTAGGAATGTAGACCTAGTAGCTATCAGAGGGGAATTTTTTTGTTATTCATTTACTGTTTCTATAGACAAGACAGTGACAATGAGTATCTTGTGGACCAAGAGGTGAATTTTTAGAGAAAAAATGAATCAAATTTAGTTAAACTCCCATTTTTAAAAAATAAAATATTTACATGGGTTTTAAATTACGGCTATATGTTTGCTGTAAATGTTTTCCTGAAGTTTGGTTTCACTTATTCTTTGGATTTCTCTGTGCATAGGTACACCAGATGAATATGAAGAATTTCTAAATGACTTTGCAGAAGTCTGGAATGACATAAAATTTGACGCTGTAAAGATTAATGTATCAATGTGCATTTTAATTTATCTATACATTTTTGTTGGCAATCACAAATAAGCTTTGCATGCAGTAGATGGAGTGAGTTAATTAGAACTATACATTTAATAAATATAGTCCTATGGAGTTAAAATCAATGAGACAATGAAATTCCTCTCCCAGTCATTTACACAGAAGCAGACCTATGTGTGCATGCAAACATATGTAAATATTCTTTCTAAACCATTGGTAATGAAAATATATACAAATATAAATTATCTTTCAACTATTTGTGTTTTCAAATCTTAGTTTTGTAGGTGTAAAAATTATTCATAGTAGTTCTACTTACACAAATCACCATGTTGATTTGGCTTCCTAGCACAATTCCACATGACAGTTTTTCTGAAAATATTTTTTTAAAACACGTGACAGGAATACATTGATGTAGAAAAAATGCAATCCATAACCCCATCAAAATTAATATTTTTAAATCATGAAATGCAGATAAAACAAAAAAAATAATTTAGGAACAGATAGAGACCACAATTTGTTCTTTTGTTCCGGAAAATGGTGTGTTTTGGAAAATGGTGTGTGAGATGCTGTCAGTCCTAACATCTCCAGCTATATCTCCAGCTGAATCCACAGTCAGTAGTGGACTATTCCAGTCTCTCACAGCTGAATAGATAGCTCTAAGTCTTTTAAAACAAATATTCCTCCTTTAATCTTAAACTGAGTGAGCACTTTTAAATATAACTATCTGAGCAAAGTAAGTTCTCAAACACAGTAAGTTTTAAGTATGGCAACTCACATGAATTGCTCAGGTAAGTTAAAGACTTTGCTTAATTCCACATAGTTTTCTTACTCTGAACCATTTCTACTTTATTTGGAAAATCCTCATAGTACTTTGGTGACATTTATTTTTTTGTTTGTCATTAGCCAATTCACCAGAGCACTGCACAAACTCTCCTCCCACTTGAATTTTACAGAAGTCTGAAGTATTAATCCTATGCTTAGCATCTAGAAATGGACTTTAACAAATTAATTCCAGCTCATCTTGCTCCAGCAGCTTAGGGTGAATACACAGCGGTCTGCTCTGCCAGAGATTACTATTCTAGTGGCAGACCCAGTAGGAGAGATCTTCTGTCCATGGCTCATCTGCTTCTGTGAGCAATTTGTGAACCTCCTGTAACTGATGATATAATATGATATGAAATCCAATATAAATAAGTTACAGTAGATGACAATGAATGCATCAAGCCACTTCTCATAACTATAAGTTTCAAGTGAAAAAATGGGGCTAGGGTTATGAAGAAAACCTTACATTCAGTATTTGAAGGGACTTGCCACAAAATACAAGAATAGAGACTGTTTTGTGCATGACTTGAAAGCATGAAGAGCTAGAGAAAGGAAAATTTATGAAAATACATAAAACTTAGAGTGAGAAACTGTGGAGGCTATGAAATAGTAATGAAAAAGAAATTATAAAAGCTGCTGCATTTAGTGCTTTAAAATTAGATTTTATGAGATAACACGGAAGGAAAAAGAGGCAAACTGATAAAAGGAGCACTCTAATTCCTTAATCCTGAGGCTAGCTGAGCTTCATTTATGCATCTTAACAACAGTCACCTAGACTGATCTAAATCACATTGATAGCAACAGCTCCCGGTAGACAAAAGATATGCTTCTTCTATTGCCAGGCTGACAAGAGGAAGAACAAAAGATTTTAAAATGAATGTTAAATTCATCTAATTTAATTCAAATAAATTATCCATTTAAGGAATGTTTCACCTTCTCAAGGTGACTAGAAATATTGGAAAAAAATTCTGTTTTAAATCTCAATAGAGATTTATCAAGTTTAAATTTGGGCTGCGCCAGGGAAAGGGGGTGGCAAGGTTCTCATGATTTGCTCTGTGGTGGATTAGTGTGGAGTTTGCTCAGTCCTTTGCTGGTTTAAAGGTTACTGTCCCTTTTCAATTTATATGAGAACATTTAGAATCCAGTTGTTATTTCTTCTGTTCTGTTCACTGAGAAATTACTCAAAAAGTTTTATCAGAATATAGGAAAATTTGCAGAAAACCAAACCAAAAGTGAAGGGTTATTTTTACACAGCTGTTACTACTCAAAGGGCTACCCCTGCTCTGTAGTGACTTTATAGTGTGTGCAGTCTAGGCTTTCTATTCAATGAGATGAATGAGTAGTCAGTATAGTTTCAGAAGAAATCACGATGAGTTACCATGCTTCACTGCTTCTTTAGAAGAGATTGCAGAGAAAATGTGTTTGTTGCAGAAAGAAAGACAACACAATTTACCTTACTTAAATTTTCAAAAGATACAAATTACAGCAAAAAAATAGTAAAAGATACCAATAGCCTTTTTTAGACCAGAAATAATTTTTACCATAACCAGACCATGGTTTTTTCGAAGGACTTGTGGAACCAATAAGTTCACTAAAAGTTACCAGTACTTTTCAAAAATGTTATTGTCAAGGGCACAGTATATCGGCATAGAATAAATGAGAGGATAAGAGAAAGCGACTAGAGGCTCAAAGATAAAGGGTAAATTGATTAATAAAATATTTTCTGGTGGACTTGCAGAACTGGTAAAAAAAGTTTAGGTTTAAATCAGTTTTTATTATTTATAAATTTCATGTGCTGCTTGAATAAAAATGATGGAAAATTCTTTACTGAACCTTTGTTGGCAGTACTAGCCAGAGCAGATGCAGAACATTTTAAGCAGATAAGAGGACCAGTGAGATTCTTCTTTCTGGTTTTTTAATAAAATGTATAAAGCTTGTGTTGAATGATGATTAAGTGGAGAATATCTTTCTATGTGTCTTAGAATCATTGAATTATTAAGGCTGGAAAAGACCTCTAAGAGACCTCTTGTTGAGTCTAAGCATTGAAAGATGATCTTTTTGTGGTATCTTCGAAGAGCAGAGAAGTGTGTATATATTGACTTCAGTAAGGTTTTTGATGCTGCTGCAGATTGCGTTTATTATCAAGACAGGAAAATGCAAGCAAATTGAAAATACTGAAAAAACCAAACCAAAGCAATTAAACAAACAGACAAACAAACAAAAAAACCCCACAAAACAAACAAAACCAGCTGGAAAATGCTTAATATTGTGTATTATTAAATTGGAACAAGATGCTAATAATTCTTAAAAACTCTTTTCTGAGCATTGTCCTATTTAATTTTTCTTATTGAGCTGACCAATAATATAGAATAGGTGTATTGACTGTAGAGATGCCACCCATTTTGGAAAAGTGGCAGCCTTCTAGGTGATGAGTTCAAATGTAAAAAGATCCTGACAGAATGGAGAAATCAGTCAACCACACATACATGGTTCAATTTTAAAAAGTCTCCCCTTGCATAGCGATATAATGAATTCTTACATTGTGAATGGACACCACTTCAAATTATTGGCTGTGCAGAAAAGACTCATAAGAAAAGAATACACTGAAAACTCAGTGTGACAGTTTCGTGTTTGTTTCAGAAAGACTGACATGCTACTGGGATGGAAAATGTGAGTTTGTCAGTAAAACATGTGGCATAACCTTTCTGCCACACAGATCACAAGTAGTCTGCCCAGCTATGGAACTATATTTGAATAAAACATTTGGACGTGTTTGACAATGGCAGGTGAATTTCAAAACAATTGATCAGTGATCAAGAAAATACGGCTTAAAATAGAATACTGAAAGTTTTAGAGTTGTTAGTAGAAAGAGACCTGAAGAAGGAAGTTAATCTTCCTTTATATAAATGTTAGTTGGAAGGAAGGAAAAAAACTCTTCTGTAGTCCAATCTACATGCTGATATTACACATATGAATTGGTAATAGTCTCAGTGCTTTAGTCCATTTCTGACATTTGTCAAAATGGCATTTGTTGCTACAAAGGTCTTAGAAGATGTCTGTGTTGAAAATGTAGTACACACTATGCATAATAAGTACTTGCACATTCTTGGAAATGCTAAAAAATATTAATGTCAAGTGTTCTTCCTTTTGGCATCAGTAGTAATGAGAGACATGTAAGCAAAAAGATAGAGAAACAGATGCCGTCAAAAACTCATAAAGTGTAAATTAAATTAGATCTATTGAAACTACACAAATTTGAAGAACTCCAGAGAACGGTCATTTGGAATTTTTCTGCTGGAAAAACATTTTTTTAATGAGTGTATGCTTGTTAAACTGTTTCATTCTAAGAAACTGATGCTATCAGAACTTGAACAACAGCATTTTATTAAAAATGTCTGCCTACAAAACATAATTGTGAGCAAAACCTCCAAACTGGGAGGCTAGTTCAGTAATAAAAATGGTACTAAGCAGAAAAAAACGAAGATGTTATTTCTAGGAAATGAAAATGAAAACAGAAGAGATGCAAACCCAGAAGAGATGCAAAGCAGAATATGATGTGTGGTAAAGAATGGTAGAAAAAAATTACAGGGGCAGAGCAGGCCATTTAGATTCCTTTACTAAAGAAGAATTCTTGCTCTGCAGTAACCAGTGGTTCTGTAACTCTTTAGAAACTCAAAAGGGCTGTCAATTTGGTCAAACTCCCTCCAAAGTGAGGGATTGATTTAACCAGCAAACCCCCACTGCTTTTCTAGAAAGGATTGTTATTCCTGCTCAAGCAAGCAGGCAAGCCTGTATTTGGAGAGGTAGAAGACTGTAGCCCAAGAATCCTTTGAACCACAAAATTAACTTTTCTGGGATTATGTGGGACTTCAGACATTTACTCCTGCAAAAGATAAAGTACACTAACATGCACACATGGATAGACACACATAGATAGAGGGTGGATACACCCTTGAAACGGTCTAAACTACACAGGTGGATGATGCACACAAGAGTCCCCTTCCCTAAAATCAGTGGCAGTGTGGCCAAGTGAGAATTTGCAGGATGAGTGCACAGTATACTATTCTCCAACAACAACTCCAGCACAGAAAGCATATCATTGAAAGTGATAGTATCTTGCTTACCTGCAATGCTTGGACCCTAAGTTACAGTTCAGAAAATCTCACCAATGAACCTTTTTTTTTTTAACTTTTGGCTTATCTAAGGACTTGTTGAAGTACCATATTTAGAAAACAGTCATAATTAGATTTTTTAAAAACATTTTACTTCTGCTAAAACCAGTAAGGTAGAAGAACATATTTAATGCTCTCATAAACTTGAACAATTTACTAGAGTCTTACAGTACAACTTCAAAATAAAAATAATAATTAAAAAAGTAGGAATAACTAGAAGAAAATTAGCAGTAGATACATAAACAAAAAATTTGGAAAATTGTATACTGATAATTCATTCACAGCAGTTTAGATCAGAGTCTGCTTCACTCAAGTCAGTGGAATTATATTCAAGTGTAAAATCAGGAAAGATTATATTTGATTAGGCCCCAAGTTATTAACTATTCTTTAAAATGAGTGTAAATAAGATGGGAACAATTGTCTGCACCTGCTAATAGCAGAATTCTCTGTTGTCTTTGGGTTTTCTTGAAAACCATTGAAGGTAACCATAATCCTTCCAAGAGCTGTAGTACACTTGTAGTTATGTTTTCAGGAAGATGTCTAAAAGACAAAGAATATGCAGAAAATTCAGTCTCTTGCATGTTTTTCTAGACCCTTTTCCTTGCACTTGCATTATAATGCATGTTTTTTATCAACACAAAACTGTAAATACATCCTTCAGGAAAATGACCTATTGATGTGTTTCCCAAAAATGCTCTACTGACTATAATGTGTAATTTAATTTCAATTTCTGTCTGAATTCAATTATATGTCCTCTGAGGCATGATAAAAAATTGCATTTTCTTTTTGGATATTTTTATTATTTATTAGTATCAATAAACTCATGTTGAATCTTTTTGAATTATGCTTACAGTCAACTGATAACACTAGTGAGGCAACAATAAGCAATGTGAAATATATATGAATGTACTTACTAATGGTTTATGATTAACTGTAAAAAATACTAGATTTTTGAACACCTTATCTTCCTCTAACATCCCTTACTGTGTCTCCAAGGGTTCAGATTTTATATAGTAGGGAAAATATATGCTGCTACACTTACCATGAATAGAAATTAAAACTACAATTTATTTACAGGACATTTTTATCACTGTGTATAAATGTACTGCTGGTCATAACCCCCTATAAGGCTGAACAAAAATGATTTGACTGTAAAATATGTTGCACCTGATATCATATGCTGAGATACAGTACTTCATAGAATGTATTAAAAAGTCACCTCCAATACCCACAACATTTCTAATATAGAGAAGAATAAATTTTCCATCTGTAGGGGGATTTTTTTGTACTGCTTTTTAAAAAAGCTGTCTGTTAAGAACTTAGACTTCAGAATATCAAACATAGTACTTTATCCATTTTTAAAACAGCTTTTGTTGCAGACCCATCTACTCTCAGAGCTTTTTCACTTTCAGATGGCCCCAGGCTGAGTGAAACATCCAGGGTCAGGCTTTTTTTCTCAGACCGGCTAGCTTGACTTTGCATCCAATATCTGATATACTAGAGAAGACTCAAGCTCCTAAGCTTTGAAGTTCTGGAAAACTTGAAAGAAAGCCCTAAGGCAATACCACAGTCAAAGAAATTAAATCTGTTTTAGATAGGTGAAGCAGTATCCCACAGCTGCCAAGGGAGGTTTAATTACTAAAAATATGTTAGCTTCCTGTTCTACACCAGACTATCCTCTCACATTCTCTGTCAGTGAACTGGACAACAGCAATTCAAATTTAAGTCCTTTATTCGAGATACAACTTCTATTTAGAAAATTGATCTTGTTACTTTGGGAGTTTAATAAACACATATCCAGTGTAGAGATAGAGTAGTAGTGAAATGTATAAAAACGTCTTCAATATGCTGGGAGAAGAGATATAAATCAGAGAAAGAAGGAAAACCATGACTCTTAAGTGTTCTGCCTTTTACAAAGCATATCGCTACTCTGATTAGCCTCTTCAACTCAATGGTCCATGAAGTCTAATGTGGTTTCCAATCTCTTGTGGAAATTGCTGAATTTCCACTTGCCCGTGACAAAATACTGACCTTGAGGAATAAAAAAATAAATAACATATTACATTTATCCACATGGATAATGTTGGAATAGAGCCAGCCATCCAAAAAATACGTACGTTAGGCAGTTCTGCATCTTAGTGTCTGGGGCACCTCTGTACACAAGTCCTTAGAGAAAACTATCAAAACATGAAAACAGTTGCAGTCAGATTTAATTTTTTTTTCTTGCTCTCTTCTTCTTTACTGCCTCTAATTTTATTTTCCTCCCTGAAATTGTTTTTCTTCTGCCTCAGACTTCTCATTTTGTCAGGTGGCTTCACTGTCTATTTAGGGTATTTTTTTATATTCTCTTTCGCACACTTTCCAATTTTCAGTCTTTTCTCCCAGAGTGTCTTGTTACCAATCTTTCAAGAACCATACAATCAAGTAGGTTTCAACATGTTATGCCACTGAGTGAAATTTCTGGAATATGATGAACAGCTGCAAAAAAAATTTTTCTTACTCTAGGAGCATTGTCACACATAGAAATACAAGTTCCAGATATTCTGCCTACCCCCTTTTATTCCACAGATAAACACACACATTTTTAGCTCATATCAATAACAACTTCTACATTGGACATTTCTTTGGGGTTAATGACCCCTTCCATGGTTATGGATCATTGGCTCCCAGGAGATTGTTAATTCTCACAAAAATCTCTGTTCCTCTACTTTTATTGCTTAGTACTTTGTGTGTAGAATTGCTCGTTGCCATACAGCATAAATACTGGAAAGAAAAAAATAAGGCAAGTTCCCAGCTGAGCAGAAACAGATATGTCTGCAATTAACTTTAACTTAAACTAGATAGCAGTTGGATGTTACCAAGTACATCCACTGCTCATCCTTATTTTAAGAAAAAAATCAGGATATAAGACTGCCTTTTACTTTTCCTTTATAAAGGACCTGGAGATTAATTTTCTGGGAAATATCAGTTACCATTTTGAATCATGAAATAAATAAAGCCTAACAACTCACATAAAAATATTTTTTTCTAATTTGTACCTCCCCAATAATTGTGTTCTGACATGCTGAACTGAAAGTAAACCTAGTTTCTACCAGGCATTGATTAAAGCAAGTTATTAGCTCCACAACAGCAATGTTTAGAATGAAAATATGAATAGATCATTAGTATAGTGACTATAAAGAGTAAGATCTAAAGTGTATTGTTGGTGTTTTTTTTTAATTTGTTTTTAACACTGCTATTTTTCTTTTTCTTTAGTTTGTAGACACCTCTATCAGTCTTGTGTTTTGGAATAGGATAGTCAAAATTAAGCCATTGCATTCATTATAGCCTCAGCTGCCCTTGGTATTCAACATGCAACATAGAATCATAGAACCATAGAATCAACCAGGTTGGAAGAGACCTCCAAGGTCATCCAGTACAACCGATCACCCAGCCCTAAGCAATCAACTAGACCATGGCACTAAATGCCTCATCCAGTCTTCTCTTGAACGTCTCCAGTGATGGTGACTCCACCACCTCCCTGGGCAGCCCATTCCAATGGGCAATCACCCTCTCTGTGAAGAACTTCCTCCTAATATCCAGCCTATACCTCCTCTGGACAACTTGAGACTGTGTCCTCTCACTCTGCTGCTGGTTACCTGGGAGAAGAGATCAACCCCCACCTGGCTACAACCTCCCTTTAGGTAGCTGTAGACAGCAATGAGGTCACCTCTGAGCCTCCTCTTCACCAGGCTAAATAACCCCAGCTCCCTCAGCCTCTCCTCATAGGGTTTGTGTTCCAGGCACCTCACCAGCTTTGTTGCCCTTCTCTGGACACGTTCCAGTACCTCAACATCTCTCTTGAATTGAGAAGCCCAGAACTGGACACAGTACTCAAGGTGTGGCCTGACCAGTGCTGGGCATTTAATTAAAAGGTGAAGTATGGCAATAAAATAGAATGAGGTAGACTTCTATAGTTGAAAAATAAGGTTTTTCTCTACCATATTTCTGTTGTAGAGGCTTTTTCCCAGTAATTATGAGATATGCAGCATTATTCCACACTTAATCATATACTCATATCCTGTCATATGTATGTTCATGTCCTATCTAATGATTGGTTGTATCCTTAAGTAGTGTGATTTCACACAATGTCTTAAAGCAGCTTGTGTCTGATTTAGGGCATACCTGAAGACTTTAGAGACACAAGTTCTTCAGCCATATGTTCTGCTTCTGAGTACATGTGAATTCCTAAATCCCAATCATCTGTGTGTCTAAGTCCTGTTGGGAAACATAAGAAAGGTTTTCCCCTTCTGCTTCTCCCAAAATGTTCAGTCCCACAGACATTCTGAATGTATTTGATTTGAGGTCCCATAGTTCACAATGATAATTTACTTCAAGGATTGAGTATTCTGGGAAATTTTTGAAGAAACTTTTCAAGACTTAGATTCAAAAGATGAGTTAAGTGGGAAACATAGTAGATATGTCTTTGCTTTACCTTCTCAAATTCTAATTTTATCTCTAGAGAGCCTGGGAACAATTATCATTATTCAGGATATTTAAGGTAACACCATATTTTTAAAGATGAGTTTAAGGTCTTCATTCTACTCCCATTCCAATATATTCTACAGCTCTGAGAATTTACTAGGTCTAGGTAATCTTGTAGTTTGAGTGATTCTTATTAAGGAATTATTTTGGAGATTTTCAGAGGAAGAAACGTTTAAACACAAAAAAATGCAGTAGGAAATTTTTAAAAATGCAGAACAGAATAGGATTTAGTTTTTTCCATTTTTTTCCCTCTGCAAAAATGACAGTAGAGAAAAACACAACTCAAGTTAATCCCCAGCTTTCAGTCCAACATGTAAAAATAATGTATCTATTACTGCACCTTTATTTTCTTTTTATTTTAAATATGTCACTTTCAAAAACCAAAGCTCTATTCTGTGAAAACTGTTACTCAGCTTTGCTTTAGTTTAAAAGACAATTATATTCTGTCAGAATTTTTTCTCAGTGAATATGGATTTTTCTTTTTCCTGAGATATTTACTAATTCAGGGTTTCATTCTGAGGAAGAAGTTCTTCACCATGAGAGTGGTGAGAGCCTGGAATGGGTTGTCCAGGGAGGTGGTTGAGGGCCCATCGCTGGAGGTGTTTAAGGCCAGGCTGGATGAGGCTCTGGCCAGCCTGATGTAGTGTGAGGTGTCCCTGCCCATGGCAGGAGGGTTGGAACTAGATGATCCTTGTGGTCCCTTTCAACCCTGACTGATTCTATGATTCTATGATTCTGTAAGTTACACTTATATATGACTTTACAGATGTATAAAAATAGATCTTCTTGTTAGAGCTATTGAAATATCCTCAACTAGTTTTCAGAGAAAATCCTCACATTTGAAAAAAATCAAATTTTTAGCACGTGCAACTTCCAAGTAGGGTATGGTGCTGGCCTTTGTTGCAATATTAAAACACTTTCACTCTTCAGTCGTTTGATAAACTGGATCACAGGATCAGAGAATCACAGAATCACAGAATGTTAGAACTTCAAAGATCATCTAGTCCAACCCCTCTGCCAGCGCAGGATCACCTATACCAGATCACACAAGAATGCATCCAGGCAGGTTTTGAATATCTCCAGAGAGGGAGACTCCACACCTGCCCTGGGCAGCCTGTTCCAGTATTCCATCATACTCACAGTGAAAAAATTCTTCCTCCTGTTTACATGGAACTTCCTATGCCTCAACTTCCACCCATTGCCCCTTGTCCTCTCATTGGACATCACCGAGAAGAGCCTGGCTCCATCCTCTTGACACTCACCCTTTACATATTTACAAACATTAATGAGGTCATCCCTTAGTCTCCTCTGCTCCAAACTAAAGAGCCCCAGCTCCCTCAGTCTCTCCTTGTAAGGAAGATGTTCCATTCCCTTCATCATTTTCATGGCTCTGCACTGGACTCTTTTAAGCAGTTCCCTGTCCTTGAACTGAGAGGCCCAGAACTGCACGCAATATTCCAGATGCAGACTCACCAGTGCAGAGCAGA
This sequence comes from Indicator maculatus, assembly GCA_013399975.1. Lineage (NCBI taxonomy): Eukaryota > Metazoa > Chordata > Aves > Piciformes > Indicatoridae > Indicator > Indicator maculatus. Next base: position 193,826 of record VXBD01008090.1, on the reverse strand, counting down.
GGGGGAGGAGAACCTCTCTCGACCCACTAACCACTCTCCTCCTAATATACCCCAGAATGGCATTGGCCTTCTTGCCCACAAGAGCACATTGGTAGCTCATCCAGCAGGACCCCCAGGTCCTTTTCCCCTTTGCCGCTCTCAGTCCCCAAACTATACTGATACATGGGGTTGTTTTTTCCATGGTGTTGGACACAAAATCTTGGGGTTTTTTCATATGTGCCAGAAGCTTTCCAAAAAAGCCAAAATATGCTTTGGCAGTCTCTAATAACAGGAAAGAAAAAATTACTCATCAGTTGCGAATAGTTCTGACCCAAGAAGACAGATTTTTCAGTTTCTTGCAATGTTACTGCTTTAGCTAGTATTCTTTCCTCACCAATATTTTTCATTCTTTGTTACAAAACCTAATTTCTCTTAGATGAGTTACCTAATTAAAAGTAATCTCTAGTGCAAACATGAAAATGAGATTTTCTATAGTTATCCTCTGCTCTTCTGCTAAAGAGAATAAATGTAATGATGTACATCATCTACCTAGTTCATATGACTAGTGACAAAAGCATTAATTCCAAACACATATGTATTTCAGCCACTTATTTGCACCCTGTTAATGCATGAAGAGCAATATTTTTGTAGAGTTATGGTGACATCAAGTGGCTAGCTAAATGATTCCTGCAAATATCGTGGTATTGATATATATTCGTTGCGGTAGAAGCCATATAAGGAACTATCAACAGATAATATTGAGAATAACTTATGTCTTTGATATATTAGTGAACCTCCATCTCCATATGATGGATTAAAATCTAAATTTTAGATGTGTCATCAGGGTGTGTATCATTAAATGCCATTAATGAAAACCATACCATCATATTTCATTCTTGAGGAAGAGTTCAAATGCAGTGGACTCACATGGGATGAAAAATGGTGCTCAGTACCAAATCATTTGATCTACTCTCTTTTACCTTATGCTAAAGCATAGCTAGGCTTTCCAGTCAGCTGCTGTGTGCCCATTATGAAAATGGAGAGAGTGAGGATTATCTACTGAAAGGATTTTTGTGATTGAATATCTATACTTTAATTGCATGTACCAGTTCAATCACAACACAGCCTCATAAAGGTAGCAAAGAAAGTTCAATTTCTCTAGGGTTCTCTGCTTCCAAAACTTATACTTCTAACCCTTTTTCAGACCATGACTGATTCATGAGTATTGAAGGTATGCATTTTAAGAGTTTCCAGTGAGTGAATTTTCTTAATGAGTTTGTTTTCTCTCACTTTCTTAAAGGGGATGACTTCTCCTTTGGCTCTCCCACAGTCAGATCTTTCATCTGTTTGCTACCCCCAGCTGCTCAAAACCTGCACAATAGATTTGGTCACTCACCACCCTCCTTCAGTGTCATGTCAGTTTCCTACTTCAAGGCTTGCTGGAGTCCAATTGTTTGGATGGCCTCCAAGGGAAGTTAGCTGGAGAATGAACACTCAATATGAAATCAACAAAATATATGATTTCTGCAGACCAAAGAGGAAAAACAGAATTTGGACTCATCAGAACATTGCCAAAATGGCAGATGAGAAACACAGAGGGAATCTTAAATGGGATTTATTTTAATTTATGTGTAGTGACACCAAAATTGCAAGTTAACTTACAATTCAATATGGGGACAGTATTATAAACTGGCTGTATAACACTGGCACAAGTCACAGGAAAGGTGTCATCTGCTTTCTTCAGATTGATGAAAACCTTTACCGTTGAATAGTTTACTCAACCAGTGCACATTTGTTAATATGTTCTAATGGTTTCACCTTTGTGGGTGAAGCATATTTGCATGAAATTAACTTTTTATAAGTATTTATGTGTATGTGTATATGTATAAATATATATATATGATAGTTCTTGCTGTGTGATTTGCCCTGGTACACTTGGCTTTTTTTGCAAGTTTCAAATGTAGACACAATTTTCATAGAATTATTATCATAAATCATTATCATTGAATCATTAATGCTGGAAAAGATCTCAAAGATCGAGTCCAGCTATAACCCAACTACCATGACATCTAAACTATGACTTAAAGCACCACATCTACAGACCAGTCAGCCTCACCTCCATCCCTGGAAAGATGATGGAGCAGCCGATTCTGGTGGTCATCTCTAACCACATGGAAGAAAAGAGGGTCATCAGGAGTAGCCAACATGGATTTACCAAGAGGAGATCCTGGCTGACTAATCAGATAGTCTTCCATGAAACCATGACAAAATGGGTAAATGAAGGAAGACCTGTGAATGCCCTATACCTTGACTTCAGTAAGGTTTGTGATACTGTCTCCCATAACATCCTTGTAGAAAAGCTCAGGAAATGTGGCATAGATGATTGGTCTGTGAGGTGGATTGAAAACTGGCTCAACAGCAAGAGTTCAGAGGGTTGTGATTGGTGGCACAGAATTAACTTGGAGGCCTGTTTCCAGTGATGTTCCCCAAGGATCAGTACTGGGGATGAGGGGATTGAGTATATCCTCAGGAAGTTCACTGATGATACAAAACTAGGGGGGATGTGGCTGACACCCCGTCACGCTGTGCAGCCATCCAAAGAAATCTGGACAGGCTGGAAAGCTGAGTGAAGGCAAACCTCATGAAGTTCAATAGGGACAAGTGCAGGGTCCTGCATCTGGGGAGGAATAATAGCAAGCACCAGTACAGGTTAGGGGCTGCTCTGCTGGAGAGCAGCTCCATGGAGAAAGATTTTGGAGTCCTAGTGGACAGCAAGTTCTCCATGGGACAGCAATGTGCTCTAGTGGCCAAGAGAGCCAATGGTATCCTGGGGTGCATTAAGAAAAGCGTGTCCTGCAGGTCTACAGAGGTTCTTCTGCCTCTCTACTCTGTCCTGGTGAGATCACACCTGGAATCCTGTGTCCAGTTTTGGGCTCTCCAATTCAATAGAAACAGGAATCTACTAGAGAAAGTCCAATAGAATGCTGCAAGGATGATTAGGGGACCTGAGCACCTCCCCTATGAAGAGAGACTGAGAGACTTGGGGCTGTTTAGTCTTGAGAAGACTGAGAAGGGATCTGATCAATGCATTTTTTAGTGGGGACTTGCATAAAAATATTCTGTATGAGAAGCAATATGGAACAAAAATCACATGGCTACATTACTTTGGAAAATACACAAAATAAAAAACATTAATCAGTCTGCACACAAGACTGTTTAAACCAGAGATCACATTAAGTGCTTAAATTGATTTACTCCTCCTTCTCCCAAAATAATAAAATAAAATTCCTCAAGTGTCTATTAAATCAGACAATAAATAAAGGCAGATACGTAAAATCCTTGGGGAAAGGAGGAACCTTAAGGCCATGTGATTCATATTTCATCTCTCTTCTATTTCCCCACCTTTTTTTTTTTTTTATCCTTGTTGAAATTCATATATACACAATGTCATGAGCTAGTTTCAGTTTGGATTCAATTTAGTTTACAAAAAATAATAATAATAAAAAAGCCACAATTCAAGTGAGCTGAGACTAAAATAGTCTAGTGAAGTAATGTTTTTTTTTTCATTTATATTCACTGCCATGTCTCTCCACTGAAGTTAATGCATTTCCCCTGAAAGGTAATTCATTTCAATTTAAATCAATACAGTGTCTTTGAACCAATGCCTTCCAGAGATGCCATGTTTGAACACTGGTATATTTGCGCAAATTAAGAAAATTTTTTTGTAATTTTTTCAAAAAGAAGTGTTCAGGAAGAGTTTCTGCTTCTAAACAATACAAAGCATGAATATAAACCAAATTTTGTTTTGTTTTGTTTTGTTTTGATTTGGTGTTCAGGTACTTTAATACAGAGGAGGAAAAAACAGTTTATGTATCTAAATACAATTAGTTACAATCTTGCCTAAAAAGGAGAAACAATAAATTCATGAAAGGAATGACTACTTTTTTGAGTTCAGGGCATTTTTCTATACATTTCAACCTGGGAAAACTGGCCCAGACTAGTGCAGGAAACCTAAAAATCCACATTGTTTCAAACCTGCACTTCCTACCTGGACATAACCTCTCACACAACACTTTATGAGAGAATATAGGGATGAGACTTTTTACTTTATCCCTTCTTGTTTAGCACAAGCTAGTAATATGTGCAGTGAACAAAGAGATACGAGAGCCCCAATTTATAAAATAGTTGACTGTCATGCTCAAGTTTCTCATGCAAGGAAACTGAAAGAATTTTCCTTTGAGCAGTGTTTTTCAATCTGAAAATTATCATCCCCTTTGAGAGATTAAACGGATTATAAAATGCTGGGGAAAGTTGCCAATCATTCTGTTCCTTCAAGGGAGCTGAGGAAAGCAGCAACTGCATTTGCTGGATGAAAATGCTTGCACCAGCCACGGAACCAGTAACTGCCTGCTGGCATTTGCTCAGTGTCTTTTATGACAGGGAAAAAAGACGGAATGGTATTTTTTTAAATTTTATTTTTTAAATCACTAATTCATCAGGTGAGTGGGACAAATTCATAAGTCCTAATCACTTGGATGTACAGGATACAAACAACTAAAAGTCATTTAACCTTTTCAGAAGCTTTAACATACAAAGTTTGTCCTGGCATGTAAGGAAAACCGAGAAATTCACTGACAGGGATTTTTGAAGTAGAATATAAAGTGCAACAAGATCTTAAATTAAGGTTTATTTACCTTCTCTCTTCTGTATTTTAATTCTCTAGCAACAACGTATGACCTGTGGGTCATTTTTTGAAACCTGATTTTTAGCAAAGCCAAATATCCCCTACTCATAGATTGCTCAGCATGATTTTGGAGTTGTTTGCAAATGGCAGTTTCCAGGTGTGGATTAAGGGCAGGGACTACTAGAAATGTCATTTTGCCCTTCCACACCCTTTCCTTTCTTGTGCTCCTCTGAAGTGTCACTCACTCTGTCTTGTGCCTTATGCTGGGAAACTGCAGAGATGAAGGCTATAATCCTTTTTCATTCATTCATGCTGGACTTGCATCATGTTATGGATTTTTAAAAATTATTATTTTCCTTTAACATCTTCATGAAATAAAAAGCTTATATCATAAATACAGTTTAAAGCTCAGACTTGATCTTCATCATGTCAGAAACTAGACCTGTTTGAACAGAAGTCACTTGAAAAGAAAAACTATTTTATTTTAGGCCTGTTAATACATTTCATTCCTGAGCAGAAACATTTGAACTCATTCTAGGTAGCTAGGTTGAGCATCAGTAGCAGTAACATGGCATCAGCTGTGAAAGTTAATTTATCTTCTGTTTCTGTACAATACAGTACAAAGAGTATACAGTTTAGTTTGTACTATATATTTCTAGTTTTAGAGACTCATGATTACAGGGAAAATGTGTATGGGTTATAAAAATCTTAACTTTGGCTCTAGTCTTGCAAATGAAAAAGAAGACTTTTCAAATGCAGCACATACAGAATTATATAGGTCAAAGCAGGAGACCTATGCCTCTATTAATTGCCTTCTATAAGACCAGAAAGGGAAAAGAATATGAAGACACTGTTAACAACCACACCTTAGTAAACAGCACTGCCCAGAGCAGATGGAAGTGACAAATATTTTATGAAATAAGGGGAAAGGAGTTAGAATGGGAATGTTGCCTATGTGACAGTGTATTCTATCATCTTTTAGGTGCCAATTGTCACACAATCTTTCCATGCCACCATTATTTGAAATGATGGAACGACCCAACTTTATTTACCTCAGATGTTCTCAGATCACCTAGCTTAATGTTAGAAAGTTAGCTGATCAGCTCACCAGATATGACAGTCACCCAAAAACTCAAGCATATACTTCATCCTCCAGTTTTCATACTGTTGTATCCTTTAACCCATCATTTGGCCATCGTCCTTTCCTGAGATGGAGAAAAGGAGCAGAGGTGTGCTGATGTGAGACATATTGAATGTAATTTTTTTCCCATTGCTCTATTTTTTTCTCTCTCTCTTTTTGTGTCCAGTTCAATGTATAGATGGGTATTGGTCTTTAATACAATGCTTCCAAATCTTTCTGTATGCTTTCAACAGCTGCCTTATTTATTAATTTTACCTCTTTTTTTAGAAGCCAGGAACACTTAACACAGCTCTTCCTTGAGATATCATTAAAATATGCTAACTAAGGTAAATGTGTAAGACAGAATGCAGACATTTCTTAAGGTTATGATCTGTGACAATACTTCTTAGCTTTAAAGTTAGTTTAATTGAATTAATTGTAGCATAGAAGAAGCTGAATAACAAAGATAGCTCTGACTCTGAATATATTAACAGGAAATATTTGACCTTTTCAATATATTACATTTTGATTGGCACTCCTTTCTTTTAGAACCCTCTTAATAATAATTCCTTTTTTTTTTTCCCCCATAAAAATGAGGTAGGTGTGTCAAAAGGCAAAGTATATCTGAGATAATTGGAAAGATCCGAGACGGGAATTGTGTGAGCATATGTGTACACATTCTTCCATAATTCAGAGGACCCCAGCAATAGGGGTTTCATTTTGCTGGAAAAGCTTTTAGCAAAAAGGAAAAGCCAGACTGTGGGCATTAGGCAAGACAAGCTTAATTTGCTATATGAGAATTATAATTTTGGGCTCATTTTGGTTCGTAGAATCTTAGAGAGGTCTTTCTTCATAAGTTTATTTTTTAGCTGGTAAAGTCTGTTTCCAAGAGTACATAAGAATAAAAAGCAATTGAAATGTCATTCGGGTTATTTATTAATAGATCTCTCTGAAAAGCAGAAGAACCTTTCAAATTTGTGTTACTTAGTATGTTTTTTCACTTTGTAATGTGTAATCAATTTTTCTCAAAAGCAGCAGGAATTTCACATGTCATGATATTTACCCCAGAATATAAACTTTTCTTCTACCTCCTCCTTCAACTTCATTAGTACGTATGTAGTCTTCCTGGTTTTATATTTTGTTTTGCTGTGTGCCAACTGTCCAGCTCCATGACCATACCTTTATATGCTAGGTTTTCCACAGTGCCTTGATATGTTTTGGGTCCCTTATTCCTCATTGTTATGTGTTATGCCTCAGAACTTCAGTAAATGGCCTCTCATCAGCCTAAGAGGAGTTAGGCCTTTTTCCCTTTAAGTTTATATAGCTTTGCTGTAGTCTGAAGACTTCAAGAAGGGCTCCCACAATATCTGATAGCTACCCTGTGCATTGTTTCCTTTATTTAGTTTCTAGCAGAAAGCTTTACTGCTAAAAATTTTTACATTTCTCTTGTTAAAAGAAGACAAAATGAAAGAAGGGAGTGCGATGGTTCCTGATGTTTACTAGTTTATTGAGAATACCCAATTACACTTACATGCAAATCTTCCCTGAAACCTCAGGGGTTAGGAAAGGTATATTTATACACAGTCAATATCTCTTCTGTAGTACTGTAATTCTATGCAAAACCAAGCCAAATTTGTTTTTCTTATATATATTAAAGCATGCTTGAGGCAAAAATCTGGTCTTGTTTTCAGATGATGAAGATTTTGTTTGTGAGCTACCAATGCATCTCTTTAACCTCCCTGTAAATTGTTTAGAACAAAATACTCAGACTTTCAGATTTGTTATCTGATCAGTCTTTTCCCCATGAGGAGTTAAAAGGTCACTAAGTGTATTGAGCTGGTTCATCTTAATTTATTGATACTTCATTTCAAATTGTCAAAACATTCACAGAGAGCCTCAAAACATACCTTTGCTTGTATAGGAAGAATAAATATATTATAAATAAATTTCTAAGTTCATTTTAAATTCCTGTCTTCTGGACTTCACATCCAGTCCATCACCAGATCATTTTAACCTCTTTGAAAATGCATTTCAGGAGCCTTGATATATCTCTTGCTCAGCAATTGACCTTGGGAAAGTGTATTCTTCGTGGTAAGGCAAGTGCCACATGCCATAATCTGTCAGAAAGTCAACAACAATCGCAATGCAAGGTTGAATTAGATCATTTAGCATTGTGACATTATTTGTGAATTTGGCACTACAAGAGAGATTTTTGCCTTAAATATGGTTGATGTTGATCACAGAATCACAGAATGGTTAGGGGCTGGAAGGGACCTCGAAAGATCATCCAGTCCAACCTTCCCACCAGAGCAGGATCATCTGTATCGGATCACACAGGAACAGATCCAGGAAGCCTTTGAATATCTCCAGAGAGGGAAACCACAACCCCCCTGGTCAGCCTGTTCCAGGGGGCTCTGGAGTCTCCTGAGGTTGTGAATGTGACTGGCTGTATCCCCAGTGTCTAAAGCATTTTGAAGTATACCTTCACCTAAAGTTATCTAAGCCTCTCTCTGAAACCTTTTGAGACGGACTGGTAGCATACCCTGCATATGGTATTCCACTGAAGTGCAGCTGAATGGTTGTGATGCCTTTCCAATTCCCTGCAAAGCAATTTGGAAGGAACCTAGCTCCACTTTTATTAACCGCAGAGGTCTCTCCATTTGTTTAGCTTTACCACTCTGTATCTTCCTTTCACTGTCCGGCTAAATTGACAGAGCACAGAGTCCTGTTTCATATAGCATGTGTCTTTGTAGGAATCCCTTTAAAAGCTGTAGCACTTAAGAAAAATCAATAGTGCTTATGATGTCTTGCAGGCCTCCCCTCTCCTGCACACTAAATTCTTGTCAGCCTGTTATTAGCTTGCCTTGAGTTACTGTTGGAAAAAGAAAGTAAACAGTGCATCTTAAAAGCACTCATGGCATTGCACTTGAATAACATTGTCTATTATTCCTTAATGAATTTAGTTGAGCTGTTGTTGGCATATTTAGAAAGAGAAAGAAGAGTTGTGCAAAATGCATTGAAGACACAGAGCAAGATATATATATATCTCCATTATATACAAATCCACTATGTTCATTGAAATAAAATGAGCCCATACAAATACTGATATTTTAAATATATTTTTAAAATATAACTTCTATGTTTACCCAAATGTACTTTAAATTTTAAAAAAATTAAAACCCAATAAAACAACACAAAACCAACACCTGCAAAATTAACCTGTGATTTATTGCAGAAAAGAAAATGTAGAGATAAAAAAAAACTGCACTAAGAAAAATATTTAGCAATGAAAACCACTGAATGCAGAAACAAGTTTCAAACATCTAGTTCTCAAGTGTTGGTTCCTAGGACTGTGAAGACTTATCTTTTCTTGGAAAGAGAGCTAGAAGAATTTAACTTGGACCATGTTCCTCGGGACAGGAATTAAAGCTGAAGATACTACATCTGGATTTTACCTGATTTACCTGCTGTTCACAGTTCAGAGTATCTGCTTGTTTGTCATATACATCCTTTGCAAAGGGATGGTCTTTTTTTTTCTTTTTTTTTTCTTCTTTTTCTTCTTTTCCCCCCTTCTTTTCTTTTCCTCAGAGGAGACAAGGACAGGGAAACCTGGCTTCTGCTCCATACCGGTATTTTACTTGCAGCACTAGGCACCAAGAAATATGTACAGCAAAAGTACATTGAAAGTGCTGCCATGCCCTGTTTGTTCATACATACAGAGCCACTGCACTTTGTCACTATTATTTATATTGCTGCAAGAGACATTCTGTGCTCTAAACCTGACCAGAATGAGTCCTTTAAAACATATTATAACTGTTTACATTGGCATAAGTAAGAAATTTGAGGAAATGGCCCTCTGTGTTGTAAAGACATACTGACAAGGCTTCACAAATGAAGAAGCTGTAATATGGAAAGACACCTTCAGTATATTTATAGCCTAAACCTAGCATATTTACTGTCAGACTAAAATACAGTGTGAGTTATCTCTCTGAATCTGTTTCCTGTGAAAAAACATATTTTTTCTCTGGCTTATGCTACTCTTACCATCAACACTGGCAATCCTTTAACCTTTTTCTTAAATGAAAAAATGAATGGCATTTCACACCTACTCTGCAAAACCAGTAGCTTTTAGTTTCCTATGCCAGAGTGTAACAAGAAACACGCCTAAGAGAGTTTTGGGTTTGTAACTATAAGGAGTGTGATTTTTCAGACATCTTTGCTGCCCTACTGATAAGATTTTGCTTTGACTTCAGTAAATTTAGGATCAGTTGCTAGTTCCTTCATCTGTCCTCGTTCTTTCATATACAATATAAACTGTATTCCATATTGCCCATGCCATTCTCTTTCTGTGCTCCAATATACACATTGGTCTGCAGCATTCTGAACTGTCTCAGATTCAATTCCAAATCATTTTATGACAGTACCTTAAATAATAATTTAAAAAAAAAAGCGACTTGTTCTTCTTTATAATTTCATAGAATCATAGTTAATAACTTAGGTTGGAAGGCACGTCAGAGATCGTCTACTCCAGCCCCTCTGCCACCCTCGTACCGAACAACTTCTTCCTAAAATCTAGTTTAAAACTACTCTGAAGCAGTTTAAAACCATTCTTCTTAGTCCTATTGCTGGACATCCTTATGAAAAGTCCCTCTCCAGCTTCCCTCTAGGCTCACTGAGGAAGGAAAGAGGGAGGGGATGGGAGGGAAGGGGTAGGAGAGGGAAAGGGGAGGGGGAAGTCTGAATTTTCAGCATTGTCCTCTTATCCTCAAAAAAATCTTATTTTCCAAGAGTTGTTAGGAAAATCCGACTTGTCTCAAGCAAGACTACATAACTGAGAAAAAAATCTTGCTCTTCCAATGAGGTTTATTTTTTCATCTTCTTTTCATTGATATTATTTTACACATATTATAAGGTAAAAATTTCTTCAAAATTCTTCTTCTACATGTACAAGAATCATAACCACTCTCTCAGTGTGCCATGAAAAGATCTTTTTATGTTATATAGATAAATGTTTCTCCAGATCATAAACTATTAATTCCTCTTGAAACAGCTTCTTTAAGCTAACTTTAAGTCAAAACATAAAATAAATAGGTTTATTTTGCTCAGATTGATCTGCAGTATCCATATCAACACCCCATTTAACATGATGGGTAATATTTGTTTAGAGGAAACTGAGGTATATAGCAGAGGTATATCAGCAAAGATGTTCAGGGACAGTTTGCTAGTGTCCAGTGACATCAACACATCTTTCATAGTTTTATGAGAGTAATAGAGAAAAAAATAACAAGAACTCAAAAAAAAAAAAAAGGGAAAAAAGACATTTCATATGTAATAGCCATCTCTGTTTTCTCTGGTTTTGTTGCTTTTATTCCATATATTGGTTAAGGTCAAAGACTGTCAGTTTAAATTTTGTGCAAACTGACAAACTGATTAAAAAAAAATACTGTAAAATCTGACACTGAGACAGTAGGCAACATAATGCATCATTGAAGAATATCACAAACTGTGTCACAAGATTGTGTGAAGGGGTAAGCCCACATATTGCCTTCACTGATGTTGTGGTACAAGTACCTCTGTTGTTTTAGTGGTACTGAAACAAGCTGGTCTGCATCTTTTCCAATACTCAACTGGAATTGCCAATTCTCAAAATAGTCTTTCAGAAGGTTGTTTTATATACTGTACTGCAGGAACATTGACCTACCTCTCAGTGATGGACACTGCATTTCTTTTACAAAGGCTTAAGTTAAACCAAAGTTATTAAGCTTTATTCATCCACAAATCTTCTAATCAGATCAAAGACTGACCCAAAAACCCCACCCAAACCCCGTGAAAACAGAAACAGGAAAAGCTCCAAACAACTACACAACAAATAGGGAAATGAAATCTATTGGGAAAATCGTGGTTGTCATCATCTGCCATTGTTCTGCCCACTCTGATGGGTAATCATTTTGCATGGTTTCTCCAGATTTTTTTTGCCCTGTGGGAGAGATGACAGTGCTTTTCATCCAGTCTTCAAACTAGAAAAAATTGTGGTCAAATATTCACAGCTGCCAACTTCAAAGCAATTTTTCCATGGCAACCGTACCTCAAAAGCCTGGAGTTGCAGAACTTGCCAATTAGCAACTCCAAAGGGGGCCATTAGCTCCTTCAAAACCGAAGCGGACACTGTTTTTAATCACCAGTTGTTTTCAGTGGTACAGCAAACACTACGTGAAAGCTAACCATCCAAGTGTAAGTCTGACTACTTAGAAAGAAGTTGATGATGCATGAAAAGAACAGCACATATCAAGCTCCATTTATTAGAAAAGAATAATTACACTCAGTAAATCATCACTTCTAATTTATGGTTGTTTAATTAAAGCAAGTCATATTTTTTCATTATTGTCCATGGTAAAACGTGCATAACAGCCACAGAATTTGCTTTCAGTAAGAGTCCTCAGATATACTGCTGCTTGAGAATGAACAAGTACCATAAAACAAGGAGTATCCACATAAAGAGGGACCTGTAGAAGAGACTGCCTAGCTGTCTAAGGCTTCTGTTCATAAAGGGAAGACAGACTGGAGAAAATAAACATAAAAGAGATAGAAAATACAGAAATCAAGGACATTGGCACCTTAGCGCCTAAAATCTTAGTGACTCCTTTGAAGTATATAGAATATTATGTTATTATTACTTATAAAGCCTAAACCTATATTTAAGATTTTTCCTTATACATGTAAAGGAAAACAACAAACCTTTGCCATTAAAAAAAAAATCCTATTTTTCAATAGCTTTTTCAATGTAATTATTTATTTATTCACATAAATAATGTGCTGTGTCCTTTAGGGGTCACACATTTTAGCAATATTGGTAAAAAAAAAAATTAACTTTATCCATTCACTAAAACAGGATGTCATTTGTGAAGCCAAATTGTTCCTGTTACCATTTACGCTGTAACACTGTTAAGTAATTTATCATTTATCATCCTGTCATAAAACCCCAGTTATCCAGCTCATCCTGTGTTGCTGGCTATATTATGCCACTTTGACATCTGGTACATTTGAGAAGAATAGCTGTGCAAATTTTGAACATGTAACCAACTTAGGGGCCTCTCCATGAAACAGAGAGGCATTTTCTTTTACATAAATTGGAATCATTTTGGAAAAACTGAGGTACACAGGATGTTATATGAAGCCTGCCTGACTTGTCTGAATATCAACGCATAAGCTGGCTGCTGGCTAAATGTCTCTCCCAGAAGGCGCTACATGACACAGGAATTTACTGGCTATGATGCTGTACAGTGCCACTGTGGCACTCAGAGATCGTTAAGACCAACCTATTACCCAACACCACCTGACAACTAAACCATGGCTCCAAGAGCTACATCCAATCTTTTTCTGAATACCTCCAGGGATGGTGACTCCACCACTTGCCTGGGCAGCCCATTCTACTGGCCAATTATTCTTTCTGTGAAGAACTTTCTCCTCACCTTGAGCCTAAACTTCCCCTGGTGCAGCTTGAGACTGTGTCCTCTCGTTCTGTCACTGGTTGCCTGGGAGAAGAGACCAACCCCCACCTGGCTACAACCTCCTTTCAGGGAGTTGTAGAGAGCAGTAAGGTCTCCCGAGCCTCGTCTTCTCCAGAGAAGACCTCAGCTCCCTCATCCTCTCCTCACAGGGCTTGTGCTTGAGACCTCTCACCAGCCTTATTCCCTTTCTCTAGACACGTTCAAGTATCTCAACGTCCTTCTTCAGTTGAGGAGCCCAGACCTGGACACAGTACTCAAAGGGTGCTCTAATCACTGATGAGTAGAGGGGAAGAATGGCTTCCTTGCTCCTGCTGGCCACAGTAGTGACCGTCTTCCAACTGGTAGTCACACCATGCACTACCACTTTCTGGACCTGGCCCTCCAGCCAGTTCTTAACCCAGCACAGAGTGCACCTGTCCGAGCCACGGGCTGACAGCTTGGCCAGGAGTTTGCTATGGGGGACAGTGTCCAAGGCCTTGCTGAAGTCCAGGTAGACTACATTCACAGCCTTCCCCACACCCACCAGGCAGGATACCTGGTCATAAAAGGAGGTCAGGTTGTCTAGGTCTGCTCCCTTGGCCATCCTGCAGGTGCACTGTGATTGCCCTCAAGATGACCTGCTCCATAATCTTGCCTGGCACTGAGGTCAGGCTAACAGGCCTGGAGTTTCCAGGTGCTCTCTGGGTTAGTTGCTTACATAACCTGAAGTCCACCCTCTGGAAGTCCAAAGTAAGGCTTTTGTTGTTGCTCCTCCTTGTTTCCCTGCACAGTGAAAACTCCACTATTTCATGATCGCTGCACCCTGAACAGTCTCCTACTTTACATCTCCCACCAGCCCTTCTCTGTTTGAGAATAGCAGGTCAAGCAAGGCCTCACCCCTGGTAGGCTCACATAACAGCAGTGTCAGGAAGCTGTCCTCCATACACTCTAGGAACCTTCTGAACCGCCTCCTCCCTGTTAAGTTCCCGGCAGATATCTGGCAGTTTAAAGCCACCTACAAGAACAAGGGCTGGTGATCTTGAGATGACCTTCAGCTGTTTGTAGAATACTTCATCTACCTCTTCATCCTGCTGAGTGGTCTATAACAGATTGCAACCATGATGTCAGTTTTGTTAGTCTTCCCTCTGATTTTCACCCATAGGCACTCAATCCTTAACCTCAAGTTCTGTGGTGTAGAGAGATTCCCTAATATACAGGGCCTCCCCTCCTCCTCTTCTCCCTTGTCTGTCTTGCCTAAAGAGCTTACAACCATCCAGTGCAGTGCTCCAGTCACGTGAGTCATCCCACCACGTTTCTTTAATGGCAACTACATTGTAATTTTCCTGGTGTACCAAGGCTTCCAGTACCTCTTGTTTGCTACTCATACTGCATGCATTGTTATACATGCACTCCAGCTGGGCTGCTGATTTCACCACTGACTCTAGTTTATCTTCCTCTGTCTCCTCTCTGGAGAGACTGGTTTCATCACCCACCCCCTTCAAACCTAGTTTAAAGCACTCTCAATGAGCCCTGCCAACTCTTGTGCCAGAGTCCTTTTGCTCTTTCTAGATAGATTCAGCCCATCTAGTCAGGTGCAGTGAAAGTTGCCCTTTGATCAAAGAACTCAAAATTCCCTGGCTGGCACCAGCCTTTGAGCCATTTGTGGATAACGTGGGTTCTCCTGTTCCTTTCAGTATAATACATCCCTGCCACTGAGGGAACTGAGCAGAGCACCACTTGTGCTCCTGCCCTGTCAGTCAACTGACCAAGAGCCTTGAATTCCTTTTTGACTGTCCTGGTGCTCTTCTTATCAATCTCATCAGTGCCAGCTTGGAATACCAGCAATGGGTAATAGTCAGAGGACTGGATTAGCTTCAGTAGTCTCTTCATGATGTCCTGTACCCGGGCCCCAGGTAGGCAGCAGACTTCCCTGTGGGATGGGTCAGGGTGACACATAGTCCTTCTGTTCACCTCAGGAGACAGTC
>VXBD01008090.1:158667-178467 GCA_013399975.1 Indicator maculatus | reverse complement strand
CTGGTTGCCTGGGAGAAGAGACCAACCCCCACCTGGCTACAACCTCCTTTCAGGGAGTTGTAGAGAGCAGTAAGGTCTCCCGAGCCTCGTCTTCTCCAGAGAAGACCTCAGCTCCCTCATCCTCTCCTCACAGGGCTTGTGCTTGAGACCTCTCACCAGCCTTATTCCCTTTCTCTAGACACGTTCAAGTATCTCAACGTCCTTCTTCAGTTGAGGAGCCCAGACCTGGACACAGTACTCAAAGGGTGCTCTAATCACTGATGAGTAGAGGGGAAGAATGGCTTCCTTGCTCCTGCTGGCCACAGTAGTGACCGTCTTCCAACTGGTAGTCACACCATGCACTACCACTTTCTGGACCTGGCCCTCCAGCCAGTTCTTAACCCAGCACAGAGTGCACCTGTCCGAGCCACGGGCTGACAGCTTGGCCAGGAGTTTGCTATGGGGGACAGTGTCCAAGGCCTTGCTCAAGTCCAGGTAGACTACATTCACAGCCTTCCCCACACCCACCAGGCAGGATACCTGGTCATAAAAGGAGGTCAGGTTGTCTAGGTCTGCTCCCTTGGCCATCCTGCAGGTGCACTGTGATTGCCCTCAAGATGACCTGCTCCATAATCTTGCCTGGCACTGAGGTCAGGCTAACAGGCCTGGAGTTTCCAGGTGCTCTCTGGGTTAGTTGCTTACATAACCTGAAGTCCACCCTCTGGAAGTCCAAAGTAAGGGTTTTGTTGTTGCTCCTCCTTGTTTCCCTGCACAGTGAAAACTCCACTATTTCATGATCGCTGCACCCTGAACAGTCTCCTACTTTACATCTCCCACCAGCCCTTCTCTGTTTGAGAATAGCAGGTCAAGCAAGGCCTCACCCCTGGTAGGCTCACATAACAGCAGTGTCAGGAAGCTGTCCTCCATACACTCTAGGAACCTTCTGAACCGCCTCCTCCCTGTTAAGTTCCCGGCAGATATCTGGCAGTTTAAAGCCACCTNGGGTTAGTTGCTTAAATAAGCTGAAGTCTGCCCTCTGGAAGTCCAAAGTAAGGGTTTTGTTGTTGCTCCTCCTTGTTTCCCTGCACAGGGAAAACTCCACTATTTCATGATCGCTGCACCCTGAACAGTCTCCTACTTTACATCTCCCACCAGCCCTTCTCTGTTTGAGAATAGCAGGTCAAGCAAGGCCTCACCCCTGGTAGGCTCACATAACAGCAGTGTCAGGAAGCTGTCCTCCATACACTCTAGGAACCTTCTGAACCGCCTCCTCCCTGTTAAGTTCCCGGCAGATATCTGGCAGTTTAAAGCCACCTACAAGAACAAGGGCTGGTGATCTTGAGATGACCTTCAGCTGTTTGTAGAATACTTCATCTACCTCTTCATCCTGCTGAGTGGTCTATAACAGATTGCAACCATGATGTCAGTTTTGTTAGTCTTCCCTCTGATTTTCACCCATAGGCACTCAATCCTTAACCTCAAGTTCTGTGGTGTAGAGAGATTCCCTAATATACAGGGCCTCCCCTCCTCCTCTTCTCCCTTGTCTGTCTTGCCTAAAGAGCTTACAACCATCCAGTGCAGTGCTCCAGTCACGTGAGTCATCCCACCACGTTTCTTTAATGGCAACTACATTGTAATTTTCCTGGTGTACCAAGGCTTCCAGTACCTCTTGTTTGCTACTCATACTGCATGCATTGTTATACATGCACTCNTACTTCATCTACCTCTTCATCCTGCTGAGTGGTCTATAACAGATTGCAACCATGATGTCAGTTTTGTTAGTCTTCCCTCTGATTTTCACCCATAGGCACTCAATCCTTAACCTCAAGTTCTGTGGTGTAGAGAGATTCCCTAATATACAGGGCCTCCCCTCCTCCTCTTCTCCCTTGTCTGTCTTGCCTAAAGAGCTTACAACCATCCAGTGCAGTGCTCCAGTCACGTGAGTCATCCCACCACGTTTCTTTAATGGCAACTACATTGTAATTTTCCTGGTGTACCAAGGCTTCCAGTACCTCTTGTTTGCTACTCATACTGCATGCATTGTTATACATGCACTCCAGCTGGGCTGCTGATTTCACCACTGACTCTAGTTTATCTTCCTCTGTCTCCTCTCTGGAGAGACTGGTTTCATCACCCACCCCCTTCAAACCTAGTTTAAAGCACTCTCAATGAGCCCTGCCAACTCTTGTGCCAGAGTCCTTTTGCTCTTTCTAGATAGATTCAGCCCATCTAGTCAGGTGCAGTGAAAGTTGCCCTTTGATCAAAGAACTCAAAATTCCCTGGCTGGCACCAGCCTTTGAGCCATTTGTGGATAACGTGGGTTCTCCTGTTCCTTTCAGTATAATACATCCCTGCCACTGAGGGAACTGAGCAGAGCACCACTTGTGCTCCTGCCCTGTCAGTCAACTGACCAAGAGCCTTGAATTCCTTTTTGACTGTCCTGGTGCTCTTCTTATCAATCTCATCAGTGCCAGCTTGGAATACCAGCAATGGGTAATAGTCAGAGGACTGGATTAGCTTCAGTAGTCTCTTCATGATGTCCTGTACCCGGGCCCCAGGTAGGCAGCAGACTTCCCTGTGGGATGGGTCAGGGTGACACATAGTCCTTCTGTTCACCTCAGGAGACAGTCACCAATAACAATTACCCTCCTCTTTTTTTTTAATGGTACTAGTCCTGATGCAAGGTGGGGACTGATTTACATTAGGCATCCCCTCAGATGGTGCCTCTTCTGCCTTCTCGTTCACATTGCCCTCAACTTGCAGTGCCTCATGCTTGTTGTGCAAGGGCAGTGGGGGAGGTGAAGAGGGCCAGGATAGATTCCCTATGCCTCTCCTAACAGGGACCTGTATCCATCCCACCCCTGCTTCCTGGGTTACCTCCCTCAACTAGGGAGGTCTGTAAACCTTGCTCCCACAGGTCTAACTCCCTTTCACATTCCCTTATAGTCTTGAGTCTTACCACTTCTTTTAGCTCGGCCACCAGGTTAAGCAAGCGGCTTAACTCATAGCTGTATTGTCACAAATGGTGCTAATTAAAGTTTCTAGAATACCTTTGAATAATTCCAGTCTCTTAAACATAGGTTAAGTGATTCTGAGATATTATATGAAGACCAAACCCAAATAAATAAAACACTATTATAATCTTTAAGTGAGTCAGGAAATCTAAGGTTGCAAACACCTCCAACATGCTATTATGTTTCCATGTGCTTGTGTCCATCAAACAAAGATTGTTTTACAATATTAAAATCAGCTACATGCTCTACAGGCAGGTTTAGCTGTGAAATGACAGTCGTGGCTTTAACACACACATGAAGCTGGTGAAATTTCATAGCATTTCCAGTCAGACAGATAGTGTGAATTTTCTTGTGTATTCCTCACTATCATTTCACTGTTAGCTGCCTAGCTTCACAGAGGAAGAGATATTATTGCTAGTCCAGACTATGGGATTTTAAAAAATACAGTTCCTATAAGCAAAGCATAATGATGTACCCTTTCTCTGAGGCTGACATGTGGTGCTGAAGTCAACAGCTGTGAGTAGGGAAAGGACAGAAATCATAGTAGTATGCAGACTGGAAACTAAAGCCTCAAGATCAGAAAAAAAAATCTCATTTCTCTTCTGCAGATACAGAATGTATTTGACTGTATTACTTTTGTAGTGCTCTCACTTAACTGCACTTTGTGACAGTATGCTAGCAAGCCCTAGCCATATAAAAGTGGGATCAAGACTGACTTGAGAGGGAAGGTTAAAATTGTCTCACAAAAGCTTCCTCTTAAATGAAGTTCCTAACTCATGTGAGTTTTTCATTCTGAAAAAAGATAAAAGAAATGATCAGCAAAAGAGAAAAAAATAGATAATTTGTAATTTTTTCTTCAATCTTTCTTCTCATATTTGTTGTTTTAAAAATATTCTTACTTTAAAGGAGCCAGTTGAAAGACTGTAACGAAGCTTTTAAATGGAGAAAATACCATGCTTTTTAAAGAAAAAAAAGAAAATTGAACAAAAAAAAAGAAAAAAGCAAACAATTAAACAAAAAACCCCCCACGACTTACTGCAAATCTAACAATGCCAAATTAATAAAATACATAAACTTTTTGCTGTTACTTTTTTCTCAGTAATTAATGAAAATCTGCAACAAAATTTGTTTCCTGAAGTTATGCTTCTTATCCAGGAAAGGTTACGGATACCTTCATAGGCCATATCCCTGTTGCCTTGGTGTGCCTAGTTTAAACCTGATGTTTCTTCTCAGCTGAGGGTGTTTTCATATCTCATGAGAGCACTGGACAAATGAGTCTTGAGGAACTGTGCACCAACAACCATGTAGACTGCCAAGATGCAGGTAGAAAAGAAGAAATCTGTATTTGAAACACCATCATCCTTTGCTAATAACAGTTCTGCCCCACACCCAACCTTATCTTCTCTTTAAATGATATGGTAGAAGCAAAGAAAGATGAAATATACCGTGAGAAAAAGCAAAAAAATCTTGTCTCAAACTAAGAACAATGACAGATGTGTGCCTTACTCAGCTGGTCTCAGGAAACCAGCTTCTGCCCTGAAGCTCTTTGTCAGTGCTTCTGCTATAAGGCTGAACGTTGACCAGTGTGCCCTAGCGAATTCAAGATGCGTTTCCATGAAATATTTAAACATTTAGTGGACCAGAACTAACAGCTAAGTGTGCTAAGTATTTCAAAGGAATGACCTAGGTCTGATCTAATGCATCTCCTTGTGCTTTCATTCTTGTCTGTTCAAGTAATTAGTAAAAACTGGAATGGTTTCCCCCTGTGATATGGGAGCATGCCCAGTTGGGTGGGTAAGAGACGCATCTACAATGCGGTCCCAGTTGAACCAGTTATCTGTTATTCACATAGCCCTTGGTGGAGGCAATTAAAATCCACTGGAAACCTCTCATGTGGTCTTTCTATCATCATATCCACTACTCTGTCTAGAGAATATTCATTTTATGCCTTTGATATGGTGTTATACAGCACTGCTGCTTAAAATGTATCGCCATGAGACTCAAGACGGGCATGTACTACCACTTTAGTCCCAATGCATATGTAGCAATCATCTGCCTCCACAGTATTGTGTTTTTCCTATATCCTGTTCCTAACAAATGCACAAATGTGTGTTATATTTAGCAGCATGCTTCTACATGTGCCCTTACACCTTATTTCTTTTAAGGTTTCATTTACAGCATAACTTTATATCAAGTGCCAAATATTTCTAAACATATTTCATCAGTCATGTGAATTCCTTCATCATGAATCAATATCAGAATCAATCCCAGGCCATTTTGATTGCCCTCACATCCTTTTATTTCTTTTCAGTCACAATGCCAGTAATTCTATTAACCTTCTTGCAAGAGCAGTGTGAATTCACTATCACATTCAGTCCATCTTGCACCAAAAATATGAATTTCAGTTGCCTTGTGGGGCAGAAATAACCTTACTAGTGACATTGGAACACAGGAGAAATAAGAGAAAAACATTCCCTGTAGCTGTACCTTTGACCTGTTGCCTTCCAGTAGAGATTTTATTATTTTTTTTTCCCTTCTTGCTTCTTTTTCTGCTTTCTATTGTGCTCATTTACTGAGTCACATTGTAAATCTAGTGCAGTCAAGACCATCCATAGTGATCTTCTAGGGGCCTTCTGAGGTCCGAAGCACTTTCCAAGTCATGATCCCATCACTGGAGTTGAGTGCATGTGTGTAACGTCAGGATCTTGGTGAGCCTCACTTTCCTCCATCAGTGAGTGAAGATGGACTAAATCTCTTCAGACTGTTAAGGGTTCACAGGCTCCAGTTTACTATGTAGAGAGGGTTACACAGTGTACAGTGAAGTTTCACCTTCCCTCTTTGGAAGCCTTTTTGCCTTAAAAGGGAATTTTAGTTTGATGATCAGGGCTTTAAGCCATCCATTTCTTTTGTTCCAGTATTCTTTGAGCACTTCAAACTCGAATTCC
The DNA here is from genome assembly GCA_013399975.1 of Indicator maculatus. Classification (NCBI taxonomy): domain Eukaryota; kingdom Metazoa; phylum Chordata; class Aves; order Piciformes; family Indicatoridae; genus Indicator; species Indicator maculatus. The sequence goes on along the minus strand of VXBD01008090.1, from coordinate 172,529 downwards.
CATGTATCATCTACGATCATTTAGTTGGGTTAATTCTTATATACAGAATCCTTTGAATTTTTTTCCTGAAAGCTTCTCTCTGTATTCCCTCCCCTGCTCTCCTAGAAATCCTAGTATTTGATTACAACTCCATGCCTTCATTTCTTCCATGAAAAAAAAAATGCAGATATCTTGCTTAAAACCATGCATTTGCAAAGACCTTCTTTGATAAAAATTACTCAGTGCACCAGTGCAGTCTCTTCAACTTCTTTTGGAACTGACGTTTCTTTTAAAGACTGATTTTTTATCATAGTTTTATATTTGTTTGAATCACGTTTTTGTTTTCTTAATGTCTCACAGTCATCAGTATACCTCGTCACTCTGTACACATCCATAATCCTGTAGGTGCTAAAGGATTGCTAACCTCCTTTTTTTTGCTGTTATTTTTGAAGGAGACAGGTATTTAAATAATTTCTTTCAGTGGTTTCTTATTTTAGCATAGCTATTATGCACTCAGTTGCATCTATATGTACTTGCCAAGGACTATAACACATATCATGTGGATTTTTTAAGTGCATAGTGTTTCAATTTCACTTATCTGTCCTATCTGTACTATATATATCTCACTTCTTCCATGTGATGTTGATAAATGTGAAAAAAGCATGCAGTGTCAGCAATAACAAACAGCTCCTTAGGATAAAGTGCATCATATGTACTATGCACATGGGTAGTTCACTAGTAGAACATTCCCTGAACTGTTCATATCATTGGTGTTAAAGGATAATCTGTATTTTTCTTGTTCTCTGGGTTTTTTTAAACAAAATTTATATTTTTTAATCACAGCACTATCATTTAAGCATGTACTCACAAAGATTGGTAGGTGGTACAAAGCCGAAGTGTTTCTCCATCATATCTCACACATTATCCTAGCACTTGTAGTTTCACACACCTTAAAGCAAAAATTCCATCTTCACTTTGTCAGAGCTCATTACCAATGGCTTTCTGATAGCTTTATACACCATTACTGTCAATATTCTTGAAACAATGTCAATTGAACAAGATTAGAAATTCCTACATTAAAATTATTTTGGGTAATTATGAAAAAAATACACTTATTTCCAAGAAAATATGTTGACACAGATTTGTAAGGAGCATTTTTTCCCCCAAAATTCATTAATTAGTTACATCTCTTTTTTTTTTTTTTTTTTTTTGCTATCTACTTTTAATGGACAAGAAATACATAAATGCATTTCTGGTACACATTATCTACCCTGTCAGTGACTTTATAAATATATAGCAAACAACACAAACATTTGTACATCAGTAAAATATTATCTGATATTTCTACAGGATTATTACAACATTTTTTTGGTGTGTTTTCTTCCATGCCTATTGATATAATATCCTAAGAACCCCATTTTTGGAGCAGACATTTACTTTATAAAAATGTCACAAAAGATTTTGCAGAAAATTATAATCACATAACATAACACTTAACACCATCTTTGTTAGCAGCAGCATTATTACTATGGATTAAAAATCCAGATTAAGAGAAATTAAACAAACTTGAAGAAAATACAGGCTAAGATATATTTTTAGGTTAATTATTAGAATAGTACTAAACTCCAAATAGCCATATTGCTTATATCACCTTCTTTATCATAGCTTTACTTCCTTGCCTGCTAAGATTTCACAGGTGTAAATCAGACCAGAGCAAATGGATGAATCTAGGAAGAAGAATCAATTCTATTGTAGAAGTTATTGGAAATTCTAGGTTTCAGGAAGCCTCCAGCTGTCTTCTGGTCAAATCCTCCCTCGTGGTTACAAAAGTGAGGGCATGGACGCATTGCAGGCTGTGGAACTGGAATATGAATCAGACCAGTGAAACAGTCTGGTATTAAGCGACTCTTCATGATAGATGAACTGCAAAAATATTGCATAGTTAAGAAAGAGCTACCAAAGAAGTAAAAAAACCAAGACTTTTTTTTTTTTGTGAAAAAAATAATAAACAAAGAAAAAAGAAAATTAAAACAGAGTGTGTGGCACTCTTCATTTGGCCAACACCTGGTGCATGCTATTGTTCCAGCTTCTTTGTATTAAGCTCTTTGTGCCAGTGTTTTCTACTTGGCATTTTTTGTTTTTCTTCAGAGCATAACTGTAATTGCTTTAATGGTTTAATAAAATCATATCCAATATGAGTAAGATCAGGCTATGTTCATACTTTTGCTACTTTTGGCACCTTCTTAATTAATGGAAATTAAAACAAACAAAAAATAAAACAACCAAACAGTAGAGATCTTTTTCCACAGTAAATAATCAATACACAAACATTCCTAATAGTGAAGAAATTACATGTTCTTTTTAATAGTTCCATTACATGTTTTGGCCACAAGTTATTATTCATTTAACACACTCTATACCAAGAGTAGCAAAAAGCATGTACTGCATGTCATGGGATCAACTAGGTGAACCAGCTAATGATATTCAATCCTGTGTTGACATCATGCCAGCTTTATACGGAAAGGGCTGGCCAAAGCAGAGGATCATGGATGTTAGAGCTGAAACTGTAACCTATAAAACTTCCTGTTTCCAAGGGCTCTCTACTGCCTTTTTGAGAGACCTTGTGCAAGAGGGCTGTTAGAACTGCTCCACCAGCTGAGTCTTAAACCAGGACACTATTTTTCCCACATACAAAACTTGCAAGATTTTAAAAACAGATAATTCATATGTTCAAAGTACTACCAAAGTTGAGAGAAAATCTGTTAGGAGAGGCAGATTTAAAAAATCATTTGATTGTTGCTGTTGGACCAGGAATTCTTTTTTTCCTCCCACATGAATTAATTTATCACAGACTCTGGAGGCATATGTCATTGTGGATCTCTTAGAGCTTTTCTATTTCATTCAACCTATTTAAATCATGTTACAAACACTAACGAATAATTTCTTTCTGTAAAACTATTGTATAAAAAATGGAAGAGAATCAAAAGGAAAGACAAATGATGGGATTTTGGAATGCCTAATAGCCTAACCAATAAAAGACTTTAATGAGAGCTTTGGTTTATAAATATGTGAAGGGCAGGTGTCGGGAGGATGGAGCTCTTCTCAGTGATGTCCAGTGATAGAACAAGGGGCAACAGGTGCAAGCCGGAGTATAGGAGGTTTCACGTAAACATAAAGAAGATCTTTTTCACTGTGAGGGTGACAGAATACTGGAATGGGCTGCCCAGAGACATTGTGGAGTTGCCTTCTCTGGAGACATTCAAAATCCACCTGGATGTATACGTGTGTGACCTACTGTACGTGATCCTTCTCTGGCAGGGAGAGTTGGACTCGATTATCTTTCAAGGTCCCTTCCAGTGTCTAATATTTGGTGATTCTGTGATTCAAGACTCCTCAAGTAGGGGAAGGTTTCAAATGTAGGTACCAAGGTGTGAACCAAAGTATTCCAGACCCAAGACAAGCAAATTAGAGAGACCTCAGGAATCCCTTTACCTGTGTTTTATAACAAAATTGAAAGTAACAATGAAACGGTTATTCTCAACATCAAAACCAATATTTGAACTTTATTTCAAGAAAACAAACAAACAGAAACCCCACAACTTTTTAAATTTAGTGCTAATCTCAGCTGATTTCTATGCTATGTGGATAGCTCTCTTTGTGCCCACACACAATAACTAGCTCCACAGATTCAAGCGTATTCCTACAATGTGACCCTGTGATATAGAGAAGTAGGAAAAACATTTTTAGCTTTTCTATATGAATTCTAGACATATTTAACTGCAAATGAGACTAATTAAAATTTAACTGTAAAATCTTAATGTCAAAATAATACATATATAAATGTCCCAACCGTTTTATAGTTGAATGTTCAATATATTATTGTCACAGAGCATTAATGTAGTTTTTTTTCCAACTATTTCAAGTAGGTTTGTATATAATTATGTGCATGAACTTGTAGGTATTTTTTCATTACCTCTCTTTGTTATTTTTATATAAGGGTAACTCTCCTTGATAGTCACAGATACTGGAAGGAGATCACTAAGAGAATACGATCACAGTACAATCTAGATTGCAAAAGTCACTTTTTATAGCTACTGACTTCTGCTTAGGCACGACAAACGTTCCTGATAGCAGCCCTAATGATGACACCTGGTGTCTTATTAAACAACTGCAGTGAAGATTAACTCCTCAAGTTATTTTAATGAGTGTACAAATGTGATTAATATGTCCAGGTACCCTTATGCGAAATATAATGAACATATTTATTCATAAGTCTTAGCTTTCTAAATAACTGCACAGACTCAGTACAATATTTGGTTCATTTGAAAACATGGCATGAGTCTATAGCAGAGAACAGTAGGTATGATATCATGGAATGGATCAAATACTTTACTGAGTATCATCTGATATTCGCATTTCCATGAGTGAGAGTTGAAGGCTGATAATACCCTGTCAGACACAAAATGCAATCTGCAGTCATATTCTGTCATTTCAGCTCAGTTTTCAGGAGATTACAACATAAGGTTTATCATAATTCTTGCAAACATGTTGTTTACATGCTAGTGTGGCCTTTTCAACAGTCTATTCGGGGTAAGCAACAAAATTATGAGTCCACTGTCACAAGGAATGGAAATAAAAGGACAAACCTATGCAAACTGAGAATTGGTGTTTATTGCTTACATAAGAAATCATCTTTGAAGCAGACAGAGCAATGAATATTATTAAGGAATAGAATTCAGCAGGTTGCTGTAGTAGATTACTTTCCTGCAACAGCTGTGACTGATGGTGTCCTCTATGTCAGTAAACGTTTACCATGGACCTAACATGATCCAGGCCCAGCAGGGTTTTCTCCACAACAGTTGTGATAAATTGTTGCTTTATTTGTACAGAAATCAAAAATTTGACGCATCTTACCTGTGAAACCATTTTTTGCTGAATCTTACCTATCTCTAGCCCACAACTCTCTGCAAAACTTGCACACCATTCTTTCTTCTTCTCCTTTTTTCATAATTTTTAGATAAACAGTCATGTTAGGACCATCAAAGAAAGAATCTTAATAAGAATCACATCATTAAGACTATTCAGGTATTCATGAAGTACTGAAATATGGATAATGGCTGGAATGTGTCAGTAAAATGATAATCTGTCTCCAATTAATATTGATGTATTGCAGTTGCAAAGGCTTTTAATGATCACATTACTAGGAAATTATTGCTGCACATACAATTTGTCCTTATAATCATGTATTTATCATAGATACAAAAGACAAGTTCCCCAAGAGGACTATTGAAGCCCATATTCTGCTGATTCTTAATTGGTAGAGAAGACAGTCTTTACACTTATGTGGGAAAAAAAATGTCTTTTTGTCAACACAAGTGCCTCTTTTTAATTGCAGTATATATATGCTATACTCTATGTTTTATGGGCACAGGATGTAACAACATTTCTGAAAAATATCTGAATGGGGTGGAATAGATAACCACTTAGGCAAGAATCAACCTGAATAACTTTCAGAAATTGCCTTCAGAAAGGAAAGGAATGAACTAAAAAATTTAATAGCTTTTCTTAGCCTACTTCAGGGACTAGTTCTATTTGTGGTTATTCAGTCACATAATACTTGTGTAGCTTATGGCTGCAGGAATTGGATCCTGAAGTAATGCCACAGGTATCCAAATGGTGTGCTCAATATACTAGATAGATTTCAGGCCATTGAATTTTATAGGCTTAAAGATAAAATGAGGGCGCCATGGCTAATCGCTAAATCTTACTCTGCAAAATGGGTTCCCTTGTCTGATATAATTGCCTGACCATCTCCATAAACAGATTACAACTGAATGTTGTATCTTCCATCTGGTTCTATCTGTAAATTAATAATATACATGACCATGTAGTATAGTTTTTATTATGATTAAAAATCCTGGAGTCCTGAAATTACAGTTTGTTGGGTATGTAATTTACAGAGTTATCTGGCAGACCCATTTCCCCTGCAATTACAAAATGTGTCAGACTTGAGGCCTACTAAATATGAAGTTCACTGGTTTTGTTTCTGCAGTCCTATGGCAGAAACATACCCATCAATATCAGAGAGTATTTTGCTTATATGGACTGCAGTGTCACACACAACTATAAAACAAGAACTTTGAACTGTGAAGTTACTTTTCAGATGCCCTTTTCTTTGGATTGACTAGTATAAGAAAAAAGCTACTGGTTAAATTCTGCTCAGTCTGGTCTAGTGGTGTCACTTTAAATATCAAAATTAACATGCAGAGAATGCAGTTCTCTAGTAAGCTTTCTAATTCTGGAATTTCCTTTGGATGCATGTTTGTCATGATTCATTCAGATCATTTCTTACAGTGAAGGCAGCAAATGCCTTCAGTGCAGACCTGAAAAGTGGATTAAGGCTGCTGTTTGCTGATACATTACACATATGAGGGAGATGGGGAGAGAAGTTTGGCAGGTCTCAGCAACATCTTTGGATATTCCTGTTTGGCATATGGCACTGGGTTAACATTACAGCCACTCCAGCTTGAAGAGCCAGGAGATGCTTGCTCTCACTGCTGTGCCCAGGGTTATCAGCAGGTGCTCATGGTGTGCACTTGCCAGAAACTGCCCTCATATGAGCAAGCAGTGACAACTAGTCTCCATTTCTGCTTTTTTAGCTATGTATGACAAGCCAAATGATAGTCTTTTCATCTGCCAACTACCTAGCACTGACATTATTGCCTAGAGAGTGCTGTATAAGGAGACTATATGTACCTTGGTCTTGCAAGGTCTCGCATGAAATCACCAACCCTCCCTTAACTCTCATAAAGATCATTTGGAAGATTGACTGCATCTTTTTTTGCCTTGGGTTCTGTGCTTTTATTATACAATGCTCAATCTTTTTTTTTTTAATTTTTCTTTAATATAGTTCTTTATTATAAAATATACTTTTTTTTTATTATGTTTTTCCTTGGGGATGTTTTTTTTTTTGTGTCTACCTCTAATTGTGTGTCTAGATTCCCCCAGGGAATTCAAGTGGACTCTTATACAACATGTGTCAAGCCCATCAACTAAGATTATAGGTCTGTTCTGCATTCTACTTCTACCTAAGATAAATTACTTGTATGCAAGTTTTCACACACATACAGATTAATTGTCAGCATAATTTTCTCTCCTTCAAAAGTTGTCAGGATTGTTTTGTTTTGTTTTTTACTTTCTTTCATAAAATAAAATACATATATCCTGACAGAAATTGCAATCTTCTTTTATAAAAGAAACAAAATGTCTGATAGTCTACTAAACTCCAATGAAATCACTCAAAGCTCAGCAGAAACCTAACTCAAGTCACTGCAAATATCATTCTAACCAACACTGGCAAAATGTTTGCATGATTCCTGAAGATGAAGAATATCTTTTACCTTCCAAATGGAAGTGTGAAAATATTCCTAAGTATATCAAAGCATGTTTTGTTGAATAAAATTGGTAACTGGTTTGCAAATAAAATTGGTAACTGGTTTGCCAATAAAATTGGTAACTGGTATTTTCTCATTTTGAAATGAGAAAATAACAAAGCAAACAAACAGAACAAAAAATTATACCCCCCACCACACAAACAAACAAAACCCCCCACAGTACTGTACTGACAGCATATCTACTTTGATAAGAGTCACGAAAAGGAGGAAAACCAAAGTGATATCACATTATTATCTAGAGTAGGACAATCAGAATGCTTGTTCCACCAGAAGAATTTTAATTTTGAGGATATCAAAGCAAAAGTGTCATTCTCAGACTTACCAAAATCGTGTTCTTACCCTCTAGTCACAGCATAACCTATGTCAGCTGCTCTCAACCTTTCCTGCTGACATGATAATTCAACATAAATAGATAAACTCCCAGGTGAGGATCTCTAACCTATTTGCTCATGGGTTCAGTTAACACTGGTGTTACAACCCCTCTCCAGAAGAAAATATTGCAACTATTGTAATTCTAAATACTTTGAAGTCTGTTTCTTATCAGTTATCTAAGGAAAGAGATCTTGGGTAAAATCCTTAACCTGAATAATATATTGCTTGTCTCCCCTTGCACAAACTTTTTCCCAGACCTGTTTCTGCTGCAAAGTCTGAGATAAATTTACCCACTGCCTTTTGTTGGAGTGGGAAAATATGTTAAGTATGCATTGAGGTACAGAGGAAGCTTGGGAATGAAGCTTGGGCTGATAAACAATCTCCCCTCCCAGAAAGGCAAAATCAGAAAAGTAGAACTAACAAAGAAATGAAACCCTTTTTCACCCTATGTAATATCATCTCATTCTCAGAGGAGCTGTAGATTCAGGTGACTTTAGACATTTGTTATTCAAACTGTGAATTTCCCAAGATGTTTTTTTATGTGTCAGGTAATGCAGTTGTGTGATACTCAAACCCCAAGTCTCCTGGAGGTCATAGTATGTGTATTACAACTATATTCTTCACAGTTTTTTTCAGAAGGTGAAAGACCAGATAGATAACCCAGATGTTGTAAAAAATTTCTGAATTACTCTCTGATGTACCATAAGAGTCTAAATTTGCGACACAGAAAATTTGGAGACTGTGTGCAGAAGGGTGTGAGAAGACAGTCTCCACCTTGGTGTCCATAATACACCTGCTTTCCTGGAAGGGGTGCCATGTGTGAAAGAAGCTGTGACAGCTGCAAGAGGCCCCAGAAGAGTACCTCAAGTGCAATTAAGTGACCTAATGTTTTCACCAGAATCATCAAGAAGAAGCAGAGGGAAAGGTATTCAGTCTCAACAGTATCTGCACTTGGGAACTCTGACTATAACTGAAGTTTTCCTGTTCTTCCTCCTTCATGGAGGTCTGAGTTTATATGCCACTTTTCCTTTTTTTTTCTTTAATTTTCCTCCCTTCTCTTCTCCTGCTAGGTGGTGCATCTACAGACCTAATAAAAGTGTATAGGCATCTCTTGTTTTCCCTGTGGCAGAGCAACACAGGTATCTGAGTTCTACTGATCTCAGCACTAATGACATCATTAAGCTTCTTGAGTCATAACTAGATTTCACATCATAGACAAGCTGAGAGGAAAAAAAAGCAGTGGTGAGAAATGTTTTTTCATCTGTCTGAATGGCTGAAGACACAGTTTGATACCACCCTAACAAGTGCACAGTTGACTTGAGCTGCAAGTTTTGAATTCAAAGCCTCAACTTTCCTAGAATTCAGGATACTGCATGAAAAGTTTTGGTATTTCCCTGTCTTAGAACTTTTCTGTTACCGCAAAGTACTGACTAAAAAGATTTTAATTGCATCAAAAAGTTAAATAGGTTAAATGATGCAATGATTTTTTTTATTTTTTTAATGAATCAAATTGGAAAAAAATCTCCTAGAGCTCTCCTGACAAGTTGCATGCCAGTTTCAGCTGGATGTGATTTAAGGCAGTCTAGTTATAAATCCTGAAAAACGGGATTTATAATGGAAACAACTCACCCTGAACTTCAACATGATGTGCACAATGCTATGATAGCTGCAATTTGGCACTCACTTTCTCTCTCTCACTTCAGTCAACAGATAAAAAATATGTGTTGCTCATTTATTAGCTTACAATTAGGTTGCCCATGCATGGGCATTCAATTTCTTCAGCCATGCAGGGCTCCTTCTTTGATGGCCCATCTGTTGGGATATGTGCTTTTAAGTCTTCCTTCCTAAAGAGTGTCCAACCCTTCTTCACCCTTTAGGATGGCCTCCCAACGGACTTGGTCAATCAGCCTCTGGGGATGTTCAAAATCTGCCCTACAGAAGTCCAAGGTTCTGCTAACCCACCTCCTTACTTCTCTGAGAATTCAAAATTGTCATTCCATCATCACTATTCTCAATACAGGCTCCAACCATTACATTTGATGATGATTTGATGATGATTTGATGATTATTTGAGGAACCAAACTGCAAATATGCTGATAAGCCAATTATTTTCACCTTAACTTTTTTGTAAGGCACTTGAGATAGGAATCTACATAAAATATTGGCATTGGAGATACAAATAAAGATATAAAAGGCTTCAAAAAAGAAGAATGCAGGTTTATATTAAGCTTTTTTTTTTCAGGACAGAAGACACAAATAAAGTCTCAAGTGGCTTTCAAAACTTGGAGGAGTAGGCGGCAGTTCTGTGAACCTAGAGAAGCTCTGTTTTTCATCAGGAAGGCAAGGTTAATTTCCAAATAATACCTCAGAGAAGACCTAGGGCCTTGACCTTTTCCCAGTTGAAATTAGAAAAAGTTCTGTTATCTCCACACATTTATATACAAATGCTGAAAACCTAGTAGCCTCTTTAGTGTGGTAAGTGTGTATGTTCTCTTTGTATCTGTGCTATCATTTTTCACGTAAAGTCAGTATCTGACTCAAATGACATTGAATTTAGGAAAAAAAAGATAAAAAATCCCTCATTTCTCAGCACAAACATTCTAGCTTTCAACATTCATTTCCAGTGAACCCTTTTAAAAAGAAGGAGCCATTAAATGTTTCTTCTTGCGAAGCAGAGGAATTAATGGCAGTTACATTTAAATACTGCTTACATTGTTTAACAGGCAGTCTTTTACAATGTCAGGTTAATGAGAATGCCAATCAAGGAGAAACACTGTGTGTTAAAATATGCAAATTATACATTAGCATAGTGAAGTTGCTGTCATCTTTAAATGGTGCAATGTGTGTGAGAACTTTTCAGGAAATGACCAGATTTCAGTGAAAAAGACAAACTTAAGTGATTACTAAATTCACAGTGTTTGTTAATTCTATGACATTTGAGGGAAGGAAGTAAAGCCAGAACATGCTCAAGCATAACTTCAGTTTGTGTAATGTGAACAAAAAAAAACCTGTTCATGACCTCTTTAACATAATGTGATTGTAATTAAATTTGAAAAAAAAAAAACCAAAACACTAACCAGTGATCTCTGAAAGCCATGACTTACAGAAATGGCTTTTAGTTCCACTTTTACAGGCACATTTTGTTTGTATTTCAGGAAACGATTTATTGGGTTTTATTTTAACCAAGTGCTGAGCGAAAGTGGAAGCTTCATAGTCAGCTTCTGCAGCAACAAGTCAGGAAATTCCCCTAAGCTTAAGCAAACCAGGGCTCTGGTGAAGCTCTGGGATTGTCAGAGGTTGTGCAAACAGTTTTAGCTAAAAAATCCTTTCTCCAGGCTCTGCACAGAGATGTTTATATTACTGTAATTTAGTAATTAACTGTCAAAGCTAGCTAGGTTTGCCCTGGTGAGCAGTAATAAGGATGCCTCATCTGCATCCTGCTGTGCTGGATATATGTATTTTACTGTAAAAATCTAGTCCTGACTTGGGTTTTTTGGGGGGGTAGAGGAGGATTCTTTGAGTGGGGTAAGCAAAGCAAGTGACAGCTCTGAAGACCCTTGTGGCTTTAAGCTCTACAGAAAAATAACCTTTTGGTCCAAAAGGCCTGACATATATCACTTGGAAAACTACCTGTTCCCAAAAATTCAAGACTTACGAGGTTCTGGTTTACATCTTCAGAGCACTGTTAGCCAAAAGTTGTACCTGCTGTTTTAATTTGGGAAATATTTTACATTCCAAGGCATTCAAATTTACTTAGTTTCCTTGAGGAGTTTGGCTGAATGATTGTTTTATTCTGCATTGAAAGCTTAGAAGTTACTCCTTTTTCACTTGCATTTTCACCTTGAAAATCTGTTTCTGTCCCTCATTTATTTACAATTGTTTAAGGGAAATTATTGATTTTAATGCCACCTGAGTTTGGCATGATTCATGTTCTAATAAATACAGAAAAGTGCCCTCATGACTGTCTTATTATGTTAAAGAGCTTCATTATCAGAAAAATTATTATTTTAATATGGTCTCAAATGTCAGATGCTTTGCGTATGCTTTGCACACATTGTATGCATTTAATTCTTTGACATAAATTTTAATTTCAACCTTTTGCACCATCCCCTGCTTCAGCCACACATAGTCCTCCTACACTTCCTTTTTTAATATAATCGGAATTTTAGGAATAATTTCATTTTCTTACAATATGGATGAAAAAAGACTGCTAAATCTCTCAATGAATTCCTTTTTCTGTGGAAAAAAAGGAAAAGAAAGGGTCTGTATTTTATCGTTCTGCTTACATTTCTGGTCTCATCAAGAAGGTTCCTTTTGTGCTTTTCAAGAATGTTATGTCAGTAAAATAAAACATGGGAAGAATGGAAATGGTTGCAGGGCCTCCTCTGTAAAAAATGTGTCTTCAGAATTTTCTCTTAACAGAAGCCAAAATTTAGTGTTTATGTCAATGATGAATATATTTTATCAACACTTAATATTTGTCAGTATAGCATAAGTTAATTTAGGTTTTTACCTGCAATGGTGATTTATCTACATTCTACATCTTTCTGTTCAAGATCTGTGGAAAATTTTCTATACACAGCCTAAAACTACCACATTCCCTCTTCCTTCATGATGTTGGGGAGGCTGTGAAACTATGAAAATTGAATAACATTTTTAAGTTACAACTTCAACATCATATTTTAGTAGGGTAATGCTTTGGGGTTTGTGAGATTTTTTTTTATATTGAGAGTAAGCAAATCTTAGTCCAGGCTGTAATCTTTCAACAACCAGCATAGAAATGTACCAAATAAACACACAATGATAAGACAGGCTGAAAGGATGAACCTTCCTTCTTGTGCTGCAACCCACAGCACCACAAAATGTAACTGGTAGCACTTGGCATTCTTGCTTTTTTCCTTTATCCCTGCCCAAATGGAAACTCTTCCCAGGCCACTAAAGCTCCTTGTATTTACAGCTGTCAAACCCCTCACCCCCAGCTCCTTCTTATGTTCAAGTGAGATATATTTCCTGGAAATTGGGAGTCTGACTGATTGCCTGCTCTAAAAGTCTAAAAGTGAATTATTCACACTGGGCCAAACTGGATGCAGTAAATCTTTTCCCACTTCTTTAAAACATTGGAAGGCCCTGCTGAAGTAAAGAAAACCCAAAGTTTAACACTTTGACATTAAAATGAAATGTAGAAGGTGGCAGATCCCATGCAGATTAAGAATGAAATTGCAAACCCCTAGAGATAAAAAACAAACAAACAAACAATTGCCTTGGAGATCACTGAATGGTGCCCTGGAACAGCATGGATGAGGCCCAGTTATAGGTTATTGACCTTGTGCCTGTAGAAGTCCCATTAAATGACCAGTGAGTGAGATGATGGTTTTATATTGTTTTCATTATGTGTCAAACTAATACAGTCATATCTTAAAACTCATTCCCTTATTTGTCTCCTATCCAGCTATAATTCAAGAGCATCCAAATCCTGTTTCAAATCCCTTAGGCATCAAACTGCCAGTAAGTTTCCTCCTGCAACTGAAACTGTTCATTTCCATAAATCAACAGTGATCTGGAAAGCTACAGTGACCATCATAGAGTACATTCACAATATTCTTTCTGGTGTTGTCGTGAAGGCATCACATGCCCAGAACTATGCCCCAGATACCAGCTAACTTGTCCCAACATGTCCTGGGAAAGTTCCCCCTTTGCACCCTCCTTTCAGGAGGAGAAGACAAAGGTTCAGGCGCAAGCCTGTCTCCTAAGGGAATAAACAACTGCAAGCACCCATCTCAATGGGATGCCTATGCTCTGTCCATCTAAGAGCATAATTCTAACTTCACCTTTCTATAGGTGGAAGCAGGTTGGCAAGTGTGCCCCATTGGCTAAGTCCAGACTCGAGTGTCTATAAGTATTGCCCCATTTTGGTGCCACGTTGCTCTCTCCTTTGCTTTCATCCATCATACAACTCACGAGTGAGTAAGCTATAAGCCTTCCCGCAAGCGTACGCGGAAGCCTCTGCGAATACGGAAGCCAGCCCACGGAGTGTGCATTCAAGGACCCGCAAGGAGA
>VXBD01008090.1:135423-158459 GCA_013399975.1 Indicator maculatus | reverse complement strand
GAACGGGGCCATCCTCGGGCAGAAGCAGATACCCAGCGAGCCCGCATGATCCGGCAGTTTGTCTCGCTGCATGTATCTTTCGCGTGTATAACATCTAGTAACGTTTTATTCAAAGCGCCCGCGCACAGCCGCGTGATCATTTCCAACTTAACCTGCCTCGTGATAGCATTATAGATATCTCTTACATAGCTCGCAGCCGCAAGCGCCTTGTCGAGTCTCCATCTAGTGGACAAGCGGCGGAACTGCACCCTTTCATTCCCTTAATTAGAAATTGACTGTAAATATTATAATTGGCTATGATCGTAAATACTAAATCAGTTATGGTCTATATTATTACAACCATGCATCCGAATCAATATATATAAAGTAATCGAATATTAATAATAATAAACAATAATTTCATAACTCATATTTTCATAATTCATAATTAATAATCACCATCCTTGATCCCTATTCACCCTCTCCACGACAGGTGTAAAATATCTATTTTATGCTAGGTATTTTAATTTTTATTTAACAGACTTTCATTTACTCTCTTTTGGTTTTGTGGGGTAAGCATGTTTTCATTGGTGTTTCTGAGACTATTTGAGGGAAAACCATGTTTGTGCTCTGCCTAATTTTTGTTAGGAAATAGCTTTTTAAATGTAAAAGTCTCTAAGAATCAAGAAAGTGAGATTCTACATTATTCTTTTTCCTCAAGAAATATGTTGCACCTGAGATGAGAGGCTCTAAGCTTTCTCCCATTATCACTATAATATGGCAGTTCAAACACTGTAGTTTGATTTTTAACAGAGCTAGACTTGAAATATATATTACTTTGAAAACTGAAACCTTTAGCCTCAATTGGCTTGGGTAGCTATTGGAAGAAATCTAATAAAATCTTCCCAGATTTTGGATAAACTCTTGGCAGCCAAAACCATACATCAGAAGTCAGAGGTATTCTTAACTACAGCATTCTTAGGTATTTACTTAATATTTAATTCACAGGTATAGTAAAATAAAATTCATCAGGCAACTGACAGATACATACATAACGACTGACTTGAAAAATCCATGCCAAGGATTGAGTGAGGAATTGGCATACTTTCTAGCAAAGATGAAATTTGAGTAATACATTGTTAAAAGATTATTGTAGTCATTTAAAAAGTAGATGGGGTTAAAAGAGGCTATGATGTTTTGAACCATTCAGATGAATGGAGAATCTATCTTTTTAATAAAAGATGAGGCTAATGTCTCTCCTGGTTTTGAAAATTTTCCACCTTTCTAATTATCATGACTCTTTTGGTTTTTTTCAGTACTGTTTGAAATAGTATCCAATCATGTAGATGATTTGGTATAGTGGCAACTGGATCTCCTGAAAATCAACAAGGTAAAAGATGTTAGCTGCATACTGCCATCACTAAGAATGTGGCATTTTACCGATTTTTGAAAGAGTTTTCTGTACACACTGTGAAGAAATTGCAGGATGCCATAAATGATTGTCTTGAGAACAACAAGAAGTAGCAATCTCTATTCTCAGCTTTGTTAGAGATGTGTGGAACTCACAGGCCACTGCAGCAGTATCTCTCGGCATTAAAATTTGGGCTCAGACACCACAAAACCTCACAAAAAGCTCCCCAGGAACGATTTTAGGAGCAGGCAAGTATCTCGGTAACTAGGCATGAATGGTTTGATGACTTCTCCTACCAGAGCTTTTATTTTCCTTTTAAACACATAAATTTTAGCATTACAAAGCCATTCATCAAGGATTGCTCCTGGATATATTAGAAGGGGATAAGCTTTAGGAAGAGAAATCAGTGGTAAGAATACAAGGAAAATTTAAGGAATTATTTGTAAAATTTAGTGAGTTTCATCAGGAGGGTACTGTATCTGAAGAGTATGACATAGTTTCAGAGACAGGATATACGGGAAGAAAAAAATCCTTTGATTAGCAACAGGATGCCCCAAGCCTGTCAGCATTCAAGAAGCACTTAGACAGTATCCCATACAGCATGCTTTAACTTTCTGTCAACCTTGAATTGATCAGGTCATTGGACTATATCTTCATTGTAGGTCCTTTCCAACTGAATTATTCCAGTCTTGTCTATCCTATTGTATAGTAGAAGATCAGAGATACAGGGAGAAGATGGTTCCACTTCTGATCCTGCTGGAATTATTGTAGGTACTTATTTATCCAAGAAAAAGTTCTCCTGCCTATTTGAGAGTAGTAAGGAGCATGACAGATCACTAGTTTCATGAAGAAGGTTGTGATAGCACTTTGCCAATACCTGATGACCTGCAGGTGGGTTAACTATGTGTTAACAGCTGCAGAGCTCTCCACTAAATGTATGGCTAGAAGCTCAAACTCTTTCCAAACTAGTTGGAATGGTCTGAAATTCACATTTCAAATTAATATGCCTGGTCTAATTGGGGATGTCCCTGCTGACTGTTGGGAGATCGGACTAGATGACCTTTGGAGGTCCCTTCTGGCCTAGACCATTCTATGATTCTATGATTCTATGATTCTGTGATTCTGTGATTCTATGATCAAGAATGGAGATATTGTCTTGTACCCCTTATGGGGGAAATCACTGAACGTTAATCTGTGCAATGGAACTGGAGGATGTTAGATATTTACTATATACTGATCATTCATTTATGCAAAAGGAATTTTATTAGAATTTTCTGAAACCTTTTTAATTTTGAAATTGTATTTCAAGAGTTTAGAGTCATGTCTTGTTCAGAAATTGTTGTTTAAAGGATCACTCCTTGTCTAAGGTTTCAGTTGTCAAACTAGTTTCCAGCTATTTTCAATGATCTTCAAAATAGGCTAGCACAGGATAACAAATATGAGAGAGAAGGATTTCAGTTGTAAGAGGCCTACAAATGATGACTTTGGAAGGGGATAAAATGATAGCACAGCATTTTTGCATTTGGTTTCTATCACTATATAAAAAAAAAAGAATTTTTTTTTTTTTTCTGAGCCTGTGGATATTTAAATATTAAGCTGATGGTAGACTGTTATGGGAAAAGTATGCCTACAGTCTGGTTCTTAATTCCATAGTCTGCGGAGGATAGACACAGTCTGTGATTCATCAGTTAAGTAAATATAAGTTCTTTAAATAAGACATGGTATAACATGGAGACAACTACTATAAAGGCTCCAATTCAAGCAATCCTAACCACAGCAGATGAAAGGAGAGACTTCATTCCACTGACAGTCTGTGTCAGCTTTCTGTCTCTGAAGCACATGGGATGGCACAATGCATTTATAGCATTCACAGAACAGATGGACAATCTCTGATTCACCTTGAATTAGACAAGTATTAGCTTTCAGGGAATTTCAAGTGGTCCTTTTTTAATTTTTTTTTTCCTAATTTTGTCTATTGGCCTGTTTTTTTCTGTTTCACAATAACAATCACTGGCATTTTCATAACTGCAGTCCTTTTCTCCAGTTCTACCCACAGGAATCCAATAGAAAAATTTTCCTTATATTTTCTGGAAGAAGAAGGAACTTTGTGTGATTGGGAAAGTGGAATGTTATGGATTGAACTGAACCTGATACTGTTATTCATACCATGCCACGGTCATGCCAGCTTCAAAAATGAAAGTGCTAACTGGAGCAAAGTATTATGGGGTTTGAAGTTCAGACTGCAACACGGGAAGCTTCCAGTTCCAGTTGCTGCTTCTGCATTCCAGCTTCTTGGGTGTTAGCTCTTTTCTGCAGACATGGCAGCGGAAAGAGTGGGAGTCATATAGCTTGTGGGTTTGGTTTTTTTGTTTTATGCATGTTTTGTTGTTGTTGGGGAGTTTTTGTTTGTTTGGTTTTCCCCCCTCTATTTCACCATACTTCTTCTGTAAACAAGCTAATCTAAGGTAATCATGTATTATTAGTTTAATTAAATTAGTAGCTAAGGTAATGACACATTGTGCTTATGATATCTCATGTTATATTAAACTCTTAATCTCTTTATCTCAGCCCTGAGTTGTGTGTGTTACTCTTCCCCTCACTTTTGTGTTGGGGGAGCAGGCAGTTTAGCCCTTGCGCTAAACCATGACATACACCCACCCAGGTTTAAGTAAAGGGAAGTAAATTTCTGAACGGAGAAAACACTAGATTTCAGTTTCCCAGGGCAAACTTACATTGAGTCACTTATGTGAGACTTAGGAGGAAATTTTTAATTAGATGACTACCTTGTGTGTTTTTCCCTGAGTTTCCCCACCTCTGCACACAAGATAAACCTGTACTGGTGATTAGGGAGGGTGTGCAAGGTCAGTCTGTGGTCTGTTTCCTCACTGACAGAAGAATGTACTTATGAGAGCTGACTGACATGCCAGGTACTGGAGGAAAGTAGCCCACAGTGTATGTATATACTGTTTATTTATCATTGTTTTATATCCATCCACCAAACTTGATTTTGAGCTCTGTTTTTTTCTATCTGATATACTGTTTTGTCTCAAATATTTCAAATGTTGTTTCTCAATCAGCTTGCTGTAGTCTCTTAAGTTCTCAGCTACATCAAGGAATTCCTCTTAGCTTTGCGGGCAGGGTGTCTCACTTTAATCTAGTCTAGTTCCGCTCTTTACAATCCCGTATCTCCACTCTTCACATCCTAGTCCTTGCCCAGATTTGCCTGCCCTTCTACTTTGCATTGTTCTATTCAGTTCCTCCCCTGCCAGGGGACTTCATCCTCACAAATGAAAAGTCTCCAATTAATTTTTAATTCCTCAACCCTTAAATGTCAGGTCATCACTGTCACAGTCATCCTTTATTAATCCTCCTCTCACCTTCCTTTCACAAAACCTACAGCCTTTTCTGTTCTCCCTTTCTGTGAAATACTCTATTCTTTCTTGTTACAAACTATCTACCCCCTCTCTGTTTTTCTTTTTAATAATCATTCTTCATCATTCTGCAGTCACTGCTCTGCCTGCAATAAGGAAAGGACAGAAGATACAAATAGGAACCTAAACTGCTGTCTCCCATAACTCACAACACACTTGACTGTCCTGGAAAGTGACAATATGGACAATGAAAGATGAAATAGTGAAAAGCGTCTGCTTTTCTGCATCAGCATTCAGCACTTTTTATAATACTAATAGCACGAAAAGGGAAAGTGTAATTGTACACCCATTGATCCATCCTTTGTTTAATTTTATTTCTGTTCAAGCTCTCCTTGCCAGTGGGGGAGGCTAACTAATATCAGTGTCTTCTCAGCCATCCTCATCACAAATGAGCATTCTGTATGTACTGTGTTAATAATTCTCACCCATCTCCATCTCTCACTGTTGGAATAATAGTTGTCAATTATGCACAGTTATTGTTTACACATTCTCTAATTCTCTTCATTAGATCAGCAAGTGGGCATAATTATTATTAGAAGTTATCCATCCATTTTCTCGAAGAGTGAGAAATGTAGCACAAATGTATGGTTCCATGATAACATCTTAGACTAATAAAAAGAAACTCTGGCTCTACAGAGCCCCATCACATCCAGGGGGAGCATTAATCTCTTGCTCAGTATGTGTGTTCAGTGTGTAAATTCATCACAATTTTTGAAATTGTAGATAGAACACAGAGAGAAGAGACACACACTTTTTCCTTGATTATCACCACTTGCCATTTTAATGGGAAAAAATATGAATGCTTATAACTTTGCAGTTTAGTGTGTAATAACTAAGACATAATGAGTAGTGGCGAGGTGCTCAGTCTTTCCCAGAGCAGTTTTGAGAAATGCTGGAGACTAAAGGTGATAACAGGACACACAAGGGCACATAGTTTATTAATTGAGACAAGCAATCGGAAAACAATTACAATTTAGCTAAAAATCTTGATGAGTTGTAAGGACCACTTCTTCAGAGGAAAAAAAAAAAAGAGAGAGAGAGAGATTGCACACCATTTTCTTTCTGGTCCTTTAAGTAAATCCCTGGTCTCTGCTTCATAATATGGCCCTTTTAAAGGAGTATAACTTTTTCTCTGTTTGTTTCTCCTTACTTAAGCAAGCAAAAATTTCCATATTCATACAAATGTGGCTTTTCAAAGACAGAGAATAAGCAAAGATGTCCATTCTCGAAGACATGTCTCCATAAAGGAGCTATTCCAATAAATACAAGCCAAAACCTTTGTCCAGTATCTGATCTATTTACACAGAAACAGCGAACGTTTGGTTCATATTTCTCATTAAAAGATTTTCTTAAATAAAAATAATGCAACATACTGAACAATTAGTTATTAAGTGGAAATCTCTCCATAATTACAACAACAACAACAAAAAGATATTTTACAAAGAAAATGGCTTGCCTAGTCCAGGAAAAAAGGGTGACTACTTTGTAATTAATCATTTTTTATCTGAAGCTTTCTTCTGCTCAATATATAGAATCATAATGCACCTGTAAGCAGATTAACTTTCCTTGTTAACTGTTCAATTAATACTTTAAAAAGTTAACCCTGGTTTACATTTAAGACAAATCTCAATCTATTAACATTCTATTCAGTTTTTATTCTTTAGTGATTGTCATCTACTTTTCCTCATTTCCTATTCAAATAAAGACGGTGGCCCATATGCTTCCCCAGTAAGACAAGTTCATTGCTGAGCATTTGTGTGATTTGACTCTTGGGAACCTCTGCAGACAGATGTTAATTTTGAAGTTTTAAGTTACTGGTAATTCTACCATGAATTTGTGCATGATGTAGAAGGATCATGGTGCAGTGGCCAAAGCATATGGTGAAGTGTTGTCAGAGAACCACTAAACCAGAGAAATTAATGTCATTTAGATAGAAGATAACTGTTCCTACAGATAAGGTCATATAGAGAGTCACCAGCTGTGCACCTGACACCCAAAATTTCTGATGTTACAGGCTGTATTAGCTTCTTGGCAGTTCTCAGTACATGCAAAATATTGAGTGATTTCTTGAAGATTTTGAAGATTTCTTGAAGTGAAAAGTACATACAAATAAAATGACAAGGGAATAAAATGTTTGAGACATCTTCTGTGCAATCTATAGTGATTAAAATCTTGTCTCTGCAAAGTTGTTCAATACTTCTTCTGTGATCTACAGCCTAGACTTTCATTTAGAAAAAAAGGTCCACAAGGATGGATCCCCACCAAGCCTCAGCCTGAAGAAGACCATGTCTATTAATGAAAGCAAGGATAGCTCAGGACACAGAAGTGTAAAAAGAACACATGAAAAAGTAACAGATCCAAAGCCAAAGGACTACAGATGGCTTTATTGAAAAGAAAGTAGCACGTACAAATAAATTCACACTGGTAGACTTACCTAATGCTGAGCACACTTGGCATGCTCAGTAAAGGAATGTTTAATTCTTTGATAAAATATTTGAGACTGAATCTGAAGATACGTGCAGAAAGAGGTGTTGGAGACAAATTACTCAAAAGGCATGGGAATTAAATATTCCATAAATTAATTTCTAATTCAAGAAGCAATAGGTACTAACCAATTAAATATGATTAATTGTAAGTTAAATAGCTCTGATTCTGATAAGGCTTTTGCAAAGTAATATTTTTGGGTATGTAATATATGTGTTAATATTTTGAGAATACTGCATTACTCGAGTTCATTTGGATTAGCAGAAGCTCAAATGACTTGCAGCCAAGTAAAGATGGCATTTAAAAGAAGAATGCTTTCTTGACTTGTTCAGGCCTTCTGTTTTGAAATGACAAACAATGTTGTAATTATCTCAAAAGTGTCTTTTGGGTTTTTAGGATTTCTCCCCAAAAATCATGCATTCCATTCATGCACTTGTAATGGAAATCTATATTAAGATATTACAGCTACAAACTCTCATTTAAATGTTATTTAGGGCAACAAAATCCACAGGGTTAATTAGGAAAGCATTATATAGTCCACTATTGAGGAATGGACTAATGACTCCAGACCATAGGGGACAGAACCAGTTACACAAATATAGGACCTAAGAGGATAATTTAATGGAGGCAGTAATAAAGTGAGAGCAGAAAATGTTTACTACCCACTGAGGGTCAATAGTTTTTCTAACACAACATCTGTGACAGCTGGGATGATTCTGATCATCAGCAGTCACCCTGAGTTAAAAATTTGGCTAAATAAGAGTCCCAGAAATCTTTTTTATTTTTTTTCCTAAAGCAAATAAGACAGGCTGAAATTCTGAACTTTGGTCCATGAGAAACTCACCTTAACCTGTAAAAACTGTTGAATCAAATAAATTATTATTCATAGAAGGACTGGGAGTCAATAAAACGATGCCAATTTCATAACCTGAATGCCTGGTCTACTAATCTAGAATGGAAGTGAGCTTTAAGAACAGTCTTAGAGTTTGAGCAGTTCATGTTGAACTTCAAGAACATAATTTCAGAACTAATTATATTTTTTTAATTGTATGTGAAAAGCATGGGCATTCAAACCCAGAAGTCTTAACTTTGGTGCGTAATGAACAGACAGCTATGCTGACAATATGGAAATAACTAGATATATTGAAAATACATTTACAACTAAAATAATAATAGTTATTATTGACTTTTTAT
Organism: Indicator maculatus; assembly: GCA_013399975.1. Taxonomy (NCBI): domain Eukaryota; kingdom Metazoa; phylum Chordata; class Aves; order Piciformes; family Indicatoridae; genus Indicator; species Indicator maculatus. The sequence continues at coordinate 149,960 of VXBD01008090.1, read as the reverse complement.
TCTAGTAAGACCTGGAATTTATGAGAGTTATATTTCTTGCAGACATTTCCCTAATCCAGTCCTCATCAACCAAGGAAAACTCCTTCTTCGTCATGCCTTCCTCAGGGGTCTGGGGCTGCTGAGGACAGTCTCCAACAGGAGGTGAAGAAGGCATTTTGTAACTCCACCTTCTTTGTATGCTCCATCACCAAGGCACCCACATCATTCAGCACTGAGCCTACACTGCCTCTACTGTTAGTTTTTCCCGCAATGTATTTGAAGCAGCCCTTTCTGTTGTCCTTGAACTCCCTTGCACAGCTGCTTTCCAAGGAGCCTTCCTAGTTGCCTCACTATATCCTATGACAGTCTTATACTCCTCCCAAGTGGCCAGCCCCTTCTTCCATGATCTGTAGACTCTCTCCTTCCACTTGAGTTTGCCCAGCAGTTCCCTACTTAATGATGCAGGTCTCCTGACTCCCTTTCTTGATTTCCTACTTGTTGGCATGCTCCAATCTTGAGCTTGGAAGAAGTGATCCTTGAATATTAATCAACTATCATGGGCCCCTTTGCCTTCAAGTACCCTGTCCTATGAGATTTCCCCTAGGAATTGCTTGAAAAGGCCAAAGTTGACGCTGATGAAGTCCAAGGTTGTGATCCTGCTTGGTATTCTGTTCCTACCATACTAGATCCTGAACTCCACCATCTCATGATTGCTACAGTCAAAGCTTCCTTCAAACCTTCACCGCTTCAACCAGACCCTCCTTGTTAATATCAGGTCCAGTGGTCCTCCTCTCCTAGTTGGCTTATCCACCATCTGCATCAAGAAGTTATCATCCCCCATGAGAACCAGGGCCTGTGACTGAAAGCCTGCTGTCAGCTGTCTGTAGAAGGCCTCATCAACTTCCTTGTCCTGATCAGGTGGCCTATAATGAACACCCACAAAAGGCTACTTCCCCTTAATTTTCACCCACAAACTCTCAACTTGCCTCTCATCCACCCCTGGACAGCACTCTATACAATCTAGTTGCTCCCTCATGTAAAGAGCATCTCTACCACCTCACTTTTTTGACCTGTCTTTCCTAAAAAGGGCATCCATGACCACATTCCAGTTATGTGAGCTGTCCCACCACATTTCTATAGCTGCCACCAGATCATAACCCCTTGATTGCACATATAAAAGTAAACCTGGGGGTGAGTCTTTCTTTAACTAAGGGTAGAGGTAGAACCTCTTCCCTTTCTCCACCTGTGTATTTTTATATATATATATGAAGAATGACAACCCTTTTGACATGTGCTACTCTATCAAATTTTCCTTACCACAGTGTGAGAGACATTGTAAGGAGAAGATCTCTGCAAGTGTTCATAGATGCACACAAATATATTTACATGCAGTGTTTGCTTTCTCAAGGTTTGTTCACTTGGAAAGTAGCCAAAGAGGTAACTGAATTTCCTATTAAAAAAATAACAGTAATTATATATATATGTATTAAGGAAGGTGAGAATAAAACATATATAGGGTCTGATAGTTTAAAAATTCATCTGATTTTTGTCTATCTTAGTATAATATATATATTGTTGAGCTGAGTAAAAACAAGGATGTTAACTAGTGCATTTGTGTGATGATTCATCAGAAATATCACAAAGATATAAAAATATATTACAGCATGTCTGTTGCTTTTACATTATTGTCCCTGACCAACTATTAAAAGCATACTTTATCTATCTCCTTCTCCAGACCATAATATCACAATTATATAAACACAAGCAGACTTTGCAGATCATACACATGAACAAATTAAAAAAAAATATATTAGCTACTGAAAAAAAAAAAAAAAGCTGTAATGGAGCAAACCCTAAAATGCCTAATGGGTATCCCCAAGGGTCTGCAGTTTATTCTCCACCGGTTGTCATAGCTGCCTGGAGTTAGGTGTGTTTTAGGCTTCCCCTTACCCACCCTGCTCACCCCTGGCCTGCCCTACATAGGTACTTGTTTCATTTATGCCTCATATACTTTTCATTAAAAACAATAAAACTGTTTTGATAGCTGATTTTTTATTTAGCAATACTCTATCAACTTCCAGGGCAAGAATCAGTTGGCTGTGTTATGTCAAATGAGTGGGATTTCCCTCTGCTGTGTCCCCTTGCTAAAACTCTGACTCACAGTATCACAGTATCACAGTATATCAGAGGTTGGAAGGGACCTCAAGAGATCATCAGGTCCAACCCCCATGCCAGAGCAGGATCACTTAGAGTAGTCCGCACAGGAATTCATCCAGGTGGGTTTTGAAAGTCTCTGGAGAAGATGACTCCACAACCCCCCTGGGAAGCCTGTTCCAGTGCTCCATCACCCTCACTGTAAAGAAGTTTCTCCTCGTGTTGAGGAGTTTGAACCCATTCTTACTTGTCCTATCACTGTGAACCACCGAAAAGAGCCTGGCCCCCTCCACTTGACACCCACCCCTCAGATATTTATAGACATTGATCAGATAGATCCCCTCTCAGTCTTCTCAAGACTAAACAGCCCCAGGGATCCTATGATCTGTCTTCTGCTATTCTCTTTGGATTAGCTTGTGAAAAATGGAAAGGCTATCTTTCATATTTGCAAATTTTGGGCAAAAGCACACAGAACTCGCTGGATAAAAATGTTTGGCTCTCCTGGTAAATTCCTGAGATGTGGTAAATGACATAAATCTTTCCACAGAATTAAAAAATAACCATAAAGCACTGATCACGATTTTTAAGAGACAGATTAAAAAAGGTAATAGGCTTTAAAAGGACATCTAAATATATCATAAACTTTATGTATTGACAATACTTACTGACTACCACACAGACATTGACTCTGGAGAGCACAGTGACAAGATCAGGGCAGTGGCTTTACAGCATTAACTCTAGTAGGAAGCGTCCGAACATCCTGATGTAGTTTTGTGGAAAGGGAGAACTGTGTCTCAGTATAAGCACTGGCAAATATACTAAACAAAACCAAGTTGTTCTTTTCCCTCATTTGTAAAAGAGAAGTCCAATTACTCTTCTATTAAAATACTGCATAATGTACCAGGTAAACCTTGGACTATCTTAAATTTCCTCAAATATTCTAACTTAAATAGCACTTTTTAAAGAATAAAAAAGTAATTTTAGAAAAAATAACCACTCAAACTCCACCAAAATCCACATATGTTTCCCTCTACTGTCAAAATATTTGACACTATGTAGTATCTGATCTGGCTCCTATTAAGTTAAAAGGAATATTGTCATTCTCTCTTTGGAAGTGGACTATTGCTTTCAGTTATGCCTAGAGATATGAGGTAGACATTATTTATACCTATCTCCTAATGAGTAAAATTTAAAACAAAATTTATAAAGTTGAAATCTAAATTCTTTCAGTTAGTTCCAGTGCAACATTAGAGTTCTAAGGATAGAAGGTTATCTTCTTTATAGTAGCAAATTTCCTAATTTATTTATTTATTGGTTACAGTGATCCTCCTGCAATATATGGGGGAAACCTTAAAGATCACTACAGTTCCACTGCCAAAAAAAAAAAAAAGTCTTTTCTTTGCATCAAATATATGGAAAATTAACATAGCTATTTATGTGATCTTTATGATTACTGTACATGTTGCAGCCAACAGGAAAAACATCTTTACTGAATATGATCACATCTGTATCACTGTATATTTTATATTTAACTCCATGGATTTTATCAGTAAAACAAACTTTAATGGAAAGTTTAAAGTCTCAAAGCCCAAACATAAAGTGAAGCTTACCATTAGAAAGGTCAGTTCAAATCCCACTGAGATCAGTGAAACACTGTTTTAGAAATCATTGGATGTGGAATCAGACCCATACTGACAAGTTTCCCAGTTGCAAATAAGAAACAGAACCGTGTTAGAAACAGACAATCCCCTTAGCTAGTGTACCAGTGTGGGACCACAGTTGTCCTTGAGTGTCTGGAAGCAGCATAGATTCATGAACATGGTGCTCTGCTCCAAACAACTACATCCACTTACCCTGGATACCTGATTCTGTCCTCTCAGGCAAAGCTTCATGTAATCCTCTTGATGACTTCCAGCTTTTGGGTTGACTTATTAACAGGTCACTTGCATAGCCCTGGATTGCATGCAAACCTGTCATTTTAATGCTTCTTTATTGGAACGGCAGCTCAAAACTTCCTTCACTGGCTCATTCATAACAACTTAGTATCAAAGTAACAGTAGCAAAAATAAATAAATAAATAAATAAACACGTGTATTTTCTTAGACATCATTTACAAATGCCTGCAACTGAAAAGCAAGAGAAATTATGGTTATTATATGTGTTATTTTGGTCTTCCTTTGGAAGTCTTAGAAAGAAAACTGCAATTCCAAGGCACCGTGGTCCTAATAATTAATTTCTGACACTATCTGTATGTCTTGTAATTTCAGTGTTTTTGTGGGTTCAACTGTTGAAGTTCTTGCAATAAAGAGATGAGTTCTACCTCCTGTACTGGTGGTCTGACACAACTGTTGGCAGACTGGAAGTACCATGCATCCAGGGTTTGCAGAAAGATGATCCAACTGTTTTGTAAAGAATGAAGACAAACAGAAAACGTTCCACAGAGGACAAATAACATAAAAATTCAGTAGCTGTGAGTTTGTCATACCCACTCTTTGGGCTGAAGAGGGAATATCTGTCTGATATGTTTGTACAGCTCCCAGCAGATGGGATGCTGTGCCATTTGGCCTCTAGATGGTACCAGAATATAAAGGTTTAATAAGAGATTATTTTTTTTTCTCTTGAGTCAAAGCTTTCTTTCAAAAATCCATTTAAGTCAAAAATTCCTCAAGCCTGTGCCTTTTTCTTTTCTTTTGTGTGTGTGTGTTCTGTATAGTTCAGTAATTCTTATTTTACTGCCAGTGTTGTCTCTTGCTTTGTAAATGTGAAAGCATTTTGGTCATCTAAGAACAGTTCCTGATAGCCATATTTGTACATAACAGAAATCAATTGGCACAGTTAAAATTAATTGAATGTTAACATTTTAAACATTCATAAATTACTTAATTGCATAGTCTTACTCTGAGATACTCCTCAAAACTTACAGAGTGAAAATAAAGAGCTGAATTAGACTGTGCAAGATTCTAGGCTAATTCTTTTTTTCATACTATCTTTATGTTAGCTGCTTTGCTTCTTAAAACACACCCTAAAATGTTTGTATTATGATCTCTGTCACACAGAGGTCATCTTAAAATTCTTATTAGATACTTCAAATTGTTTTTATCTGACTCAGTGTGAAGCCTTTGTTTCCACCAGCAGCTTTCAGCACGCCTTTGGGTCAGGCATGTTATACTTTTCATCTGTTGATAGCAACTGCCTTAAAGCACATACATTTCTGTGGCCAATTTGCTTTCAGAGTCCATCAACCAATGTCAATCATTAATGAGTAAGAGCGAGAGTAAAGAAAAGTGAAGTAGTCAACTTGATGTTTTAACTTTGTTTCAATCAGATAATCATCAAATGAACACATATTGTTTCAATTGCAACACAGTGACTGATTGTCTTACAGGATTATTTTTGTTACCAAAATGTCATACGTGTTAGATGTTTCAATACATTTCAGTTCCTCCAGTGGGTAGCCTGATAATATTTTCCCTCAGGGACAAAAGGAAACCTGATCATCCTTATAAATCTGATCTGACATACTGAGTTATCCACTTGAGATAGGAAATGCAATGGAACCAAAATGAAGTTAAAAGAAAAATATTAATTATCATCAGATTTAATGATTGCATAGTTGAACAAAAGAAAAGTTTCAGGTTTTGAGGGTAAAATATTCCCTGATACTCAGCTGTGAATCAGAAGGAGCTCCTGGTTTTAGAGCTATCATTCCACATTTATACTTTCATAAACGAGAATAACACCCAGCCTTTGTCAAACCCTAATGACATGTATAGATCTTCATCTCCTACTGCTTTTTGCTGCCTTGAGCTTTTTCATCCTGAAAGAAGTCTCATGTGGAACAAGCACATTATGGCTCAGGCAAATCTCCACTACAAGTCCCATTAACTAAATAAAATTCATTACCTTTTTTTCCCCTGTTTTCTCTTCAGGATAGGAAATTCATCTCACTGCCAGCCAGAACGCTTTTAAAATTCTTCAATATATCCCTGTCCTTCATTTAGAACACCTGAATATAAAGCCATGACATTGCCTTTCATTTGAAAGGTAATTCTGCCTTAGCAAAAAAATCTGGAATGCTATATGTAGTTGAAGACAATTATATTTTACACAAAAACAATGCTTATATTTTCTTATCCGCTGCATGTTTTCTGATTGAAATCTAGTACTGCTTTAAAATTATATAACAATTTCTGACAAAAGAATTATATATATATATATTATCCTGGGAAAAATTCCCACACGATATGTGGTCAATTTGCTCGTGAAGCGAAGTGTCCATTTCTTTTCCCAACTCTCAGGTCAATTAACTCCAGTTCACAGATCAGTTGATTCTTAATTGTGATATGTTAAAGACACCATTGGATTAAAATTAAAGATGGAATATATCCTAATTATCCTACATATGATCTCTACATATCACAAAACTAGATCCAGATGGAAAGAAAGAAATTGGACATCTGAATGCCTCACAGTCCAAATGGACCTGTCACCATCGTTGGGTTTTCAACAGAGCAGGATTTAAGGGAGAGCTGGACCTGCATACTCAAGGTCCATGCCATGAGTAGCTTGATGGCACATTTTGGAACATGTATGATGTAACAGGTTTCAGGTATTATTAGCTTTGTTCTTCTGGTGAAACGCATTCATATTTTGATCAAATATACCCCACCTGGACCAAAAAAAAAATATTTTTCTGGTAACTTTTTCTTTCCTGTTTTTCTAGCTTTTTTTTCCTTTCTTCTGTGGTTAAGCAGCCACTCTCTCACTTTTTCATACGAAGCCCAAAGTACAACAGGTCAGGCTTGCTTAAAATTTCTTCACCTATACATCTTTCAAAGAAAAAATAAAAAACAAACAAGGAATGAGAAAAACACTTAGGCACAAGGAAGCATGTTTGATAAATGTGCAGGGTATCTAGTATGTGCTTTATCAGTGTCACTGTTTTAGCACATGCTAGAAAGGATCTAAGATGGAGTACCTTGCCATGGAAAAGCAACAATATGCAAGCAAACACAGACAGAGACTTCACTTTGCTAATATTGTATTTTTGTTGTTGTTTGGGTGTTTCTGTTTTTTTTTTTCTTTTTTTTGTAATTTAAATTGCTGTCTTAAGTTTCACTTGTAAGATATCGATTGTACAAGACTACTGCACAGTCTCTGTCACTTTATAGTCATCCAAACACAGATACTGCAGATTCATTTTAGTGTTACATTTATGGACTGAGTAGCAATGTAAACTATACAAACCCAACAAGTACTAGAAAGCCTAAGGCATTTTCCCCCTCCCCCTCCAATGGATAGTGCATTATAGATTTCTGAGAAAGAAACAAACAACCCAGGCAGAAATATAATTGGGCCAAGAAAATACTCAGAGGGGGCAGAAGAATGATCACCTGGCAGATATATGTGATGGCCCTGATGATTGATACTATGTCTAAGAGCAGGAATAGGAGACATCAGAAAAGAAAACCTTTCCTGTTCTTGTACTATAAAGAAAAAAATATATATGTTAAATTGATTGTGGATGCTTATGAGAGGTAAGAGAAAGATATGGCTTAGAAAGTGAAAAAGCAGAGAGTAATATGAGCATTTCTAGTTATAATAGGTTCAGTAAAAGGAAAGGAAGTTAAGAAGAGTTATTTTAATGGTTTCTATACATTTCTATACATTTTTATAATCAATAGTATGTATTAAGTTCTTGTCCCACATTTAGTGTCCAAAGTACTGGTCAATATTAATCAACAACAGATTTTAAAAAAATCAGGCAACAGTCACACATTCAGATTCAGAACAATATTTAAATCTCTATAAAACTGAAGGAAAAAAAAGAAAAACAAAACAAAAAAGCTCTGAAATGAAGCATGGGGGGAAAGAGCTGAAGTGACACACTTGTATTTATAGACATCACTATTGTTAAAAGCTAGCTGATGGCTTTGGCTATTTATTAGGTTACTTAAAAGACTGTCAATTTATCTGAAGGTCCTCTAGCCTCTTCAGGGAAAAAAGGCCCTGAAAAATAAATGAAAGAAAGCTGATGAAGTACATAATAACTGTTTATTTTTCCTCTATGTAAGTTCATTCAGTTCTCTCTCTCTCTTGAAATGATGCAGTTTTATTTTCTTCTCCAATCAAACAACTTCCAAATATAATGAAAAATATCTCTCAGTTATAAGCAATTTTTCAACAGCAGAATAGTATGGACACACAATAGAAAAAGAAATATTAGGTTTAAATGTTTCTAAAACATTAGTAATGAAATACATCCATTAAACACTATGAAAAATGTCAGGATGCTGTTAATATATCTGGCATTATTTTCACAGGCTTTTTGGCATTCAGACCAGTAGTAAAGATTTTCATTTATCAATTTACAGTTTTGATCACTTGGGTCCTAGTCATAACAAGGCACTTGACACTAACTGTCTGATAAGGAGCAGTACTGTCTTCTGGCTCAGGAATCCCCGTGAAGAATGTCTTAAGTGCTACTATTTCCCAAGAGTCAAGCCTGGGAAATGTGAGGCGTAACTTAATGATAGGAGCAAAATTCTGTGAGCTACTCATTCATAACTATGCAAATGCCCAAGTTAACATTTTTTAATCATATGTTGCCTTTTAAGAACCTGCAGTTAAACAAAGAAACAGCTATATCTCACCCATGTGAAAAATCTTTCTCTGTTGGCTTGTAAATAATGGAAAAAGTCATGCAATACATGTTTGTACTTGTGGTCTTTTTTCACATCTAATGATGACAGACATGAGTTAGTTGAAGTGGCTTCCAGACTTGAACTTTTTGTGAAATTTACATCCACTTATAAAAACATGGAAGGAAATTAAACTACAGAATTGATATTGAAAGGTCTATTGGTATGTTATAAATGGCTTTAATTCTACAAGAAAAAAATCATAAAAAGAAAAATATAACAATCAGCAAAAATACATTTCTGTTAGGCAGAAAAGATGACAATATTCACGTTGAAATCAATAGGGAAAAAATACATTTTCATTAATAAAATTTTTAAAAATTGCTATAAAATATAAACAAATTTACTTTTCTTGTATTCTTGTATTAGTCACATGACTGTGTGATTAATATGACAGGAAATGGAAAAGGGACAAAAAAGGACACTGATTTATTTTATGTTTTGCACAATGGCAAACCCTTCATTTCTGGCTTTGGAAACTGCCTTAATAGGTGTAGTCTCTCTGTCCCTTTCACTGCAGGTGAGAATAGCTCTCTTTGAACTCCAATGAAGAATGGCAAGTAACTATGTAAAGGGAAAATAGCGAAAAAGAATAAGTGACAAAATATGTTCATTTTCCTATTGGTTTCTGAGCATGGAAATGGAGAGTACCTTTTTCACAGATTCATTATCATTGCTACAAATATATCTGAGGACACTGTGGATATTAGTACAGCCCTTATTAAACACCAGCATTCTGACTGCATTCAAAGTAGAAGCCAGCAAATCTCTATGGGTCTAAGAATTATGTTGCTGAGATACATGCATTGGGCACAATTTTTTATTGGCACAAAAGGAATCCAATTTCCAGGTTCATTACCCAAAACAACATAGACATTTGAAACAAGAAAACATTTTAGTGCTTGAACTATAGATCAAACTATAATTCATAGGCCACATTCCCTCATGGATTGAGAGGATAAGGAGAAGGCAAAGGAAAAAAGCAATTTTTCTGACCACTTGATCGATGTTCTATTTGACCTCTGAAATGCCCTCTTGCCACAACCTTTTAAATACCATCTGCTCTTTTTGTGAAGAGTGTGATGGGAAGGAGTTACTTCCAGACAGCAATTGATTATAAAAGCATTAATCAAGGGCATGGATTATCTGCAGCATGACATGGTATGCTGTAGTTAAGCAATTTCACCTTAAATGTGATTGGAAAGGTTAATCCTGTTTCTCAAGACTAATTTAGACTTTGTATAAAACAACCAGGACATCATGAAAACAGCTGCAGCAAACAGGAACTGAAAATTTGTTGTTTTCCTTTATAAAGTCTTGCAAATGTTGGATCTGAGAATGGATAAGCAGTAGGTCTATAATCACATTCTTCAGTTTTTCAAAGCTGGGCTGAAATTCCCATCTTTCCCTCTCAAAGTAACTGGAATTGTTCTTCTTTCTGCAAGTCAATTTCTTTCCCAATTCTTGATATTCTTGAGTAACATCTATTGAATTGTTTTCTACCACTGGAGGATTACAAAGTTCTTTTCTGTCATGCATTTACCACCAGAATATCTAACACAGACTTCCCACTGGGCCTACCACCTAGGTGGGCAAATATCAGCAGAGGCAGGTGTAAAGGACATAGACAAGGCAATATCCAGCACTGGTGCCATGAAACAGCTGGAATACAGATCCAGCTCCTAGGGCCCTGCTTTGACTGCACTTTCTCATTCACTGTCCCCTTCACATTTTAGGGTAATGTGTGAGAAGTTAGCTCATATAAGTATGGCAGTTGCTGATAGAGAATACTGCAATAAATATGCGTCAAGTGTATTGTAAGGTTGAAGCAATTTATTTTTATCTGAGAGTCCAAACAGGCTGATTGTGCTATGAAAAATTAGGATGTTCTGTACCTTTCCCAATATCTGTTGTCACAATCTTCAGATAGTGCAATTTGCAATTAATAAAGGGATCTGTCATTGCTATTACAGTTGAAGTAATCACTAGGGAGCTTGGCAATTGTCAATTCAGACAGATGCAGCAGGAGGAAGTGCATGCCTGTATCAAAGGACAGCAAAAAATAGCTTCAGCCATGTTGCACAGGTTCAAGAGAGCTGGATCAAAGGAGAAACACAGAAGCTCTAACTGCTGTTAATGGCTAAAGTCACATTCTTCCTAGTTAAATCCCCTTCCTCATGTGCTTTGCCATTTCTTCATGTTCATCTATTGAAGCTTACCTTGTTTCCCTAAAAATCATTGGGTATGATCATGGTTTTCAGCTTTCTCTGACCAACAGAAAATAATACTGACAAATAAATAGACTGAGAGAAATATCTATCATATCTATCTTTTGTTTAATTGTGTAATCTCCTCTTCTTGCAGGCAACATCAGGGCATCTTGAAGTCTGTAAGTTATGAGCATGTTTCACAAATGAAAGTCCTCACCTCAGAGACATAAATACCATAGATCAGAAGCAATAAAAAACAGAAGAATAAATGCCAACACAGCACCGAGAGTGTCAATAGCCTTTCTAAATAAAAGCTCTGTATCCTCATTATATTATCCTATATATATACAAAAGCAATATAAAACTTCTTGTTGAGCAAGACTAAATGCTATAACGTTGCTCCCAAGAAGAAATGTGGAGCTTGATGTCATTTACTATTTCTGTTGATTGATTATTTTCTAAATTGAAAGCACTGTTCTACAATAAAAACTAGAAGCTCTGAGCTCCTCCACACAAAGCAGATCAGTTAGTAGTGCTTCAGATTTCTCAGATGTGACAGGGAATCATGGCCCAAAACACCCATTCCTGGAATTTCTCTTTGTTTCTGGTCTTTTTTTTTTTTTTCAGTTTAAAAATAATCTTTATATATATTCGGCCAACATCTTGAATTACAGAATTAACCAGGTTGGAAAAGACCTTCAAGATCAAGTGCAACCTATCACCCATCACCATCTAATCAATTAAACCATGGCACTAAGTTCCTTGTCCAGTCTTATTTTAAACACTTCCAGGGAAAGTGACTCCACCACCTCCCTGGGCAGCCCATTCCAATGGCCAATCACTCCTTCTGTGAAGAATTTCTTCCTAACATCCAGCCTCAACCTCTCCTGGTGCAGGGCCCAGTTTGATGCTGTGTTCTCTTGTTCTGTCACTGGTTGCCTGGGAGAAGAGACCAACCCTTACCTGGCTACAACCTCCCTTCAGGCAGGGAGACAGATGTAGATGGCCATAAGGTATCCCCTGAGCCTCCTCTTCTCCAGGCTAAACCACCCCAGCTCCCTCAGCTGCTCCTCATAGGTCTTCTGCTCCAGACCTTATAGCACCAAGTCAACTGCAGTCTTCCTCTTGAGAACAAATTTCACTTGTAGATGCAATGGTAGATACTGACAAATACCTAATCATCGGTGTATTTTCTTAAAGTTGATCTGTAAGATGCAGGCTTTGTGAAATTGTCCTGGTATAGTACCATCATACAGATAATGTCTGCTCTCCTTCTGAGGACCTTCCTTTGCAGACTCATTTTTGTTTGGTTGTAAGAGGACTTAAAATAGCAATTCCAAGGGCTGGTGGATACCCCAGATGGAAGCAGAAAGGTCACACACTTCTGCCAGGTCTGCTGTGCTTGTTTGCTCCTTTCTGCCTCAAATGCTTCATACTGAATTTTAATTAGACAAATAAAAAGGGGTAGGTCCAGAATAGGGAATATTTCTGAAGTGTTGAAATGAGGGCTGATCTTTCATTCTTATCATCCAGTGAGAGAAAATGCTAGCAGTGCTTAAAAAATTCTTGATTAGACATATCGCTTGGGCTGGAATTAAGAAGTTTCTACAAATATTCACTAAATATGAATTTCAAATCTTGAAAGGAAGTTTTAGTTTCAAATCTCCTGAACAACAAGTACTCAGACATTTATAACCAAATGCAGATAATTTAATAAAGTATTGTATTTTATAAAAGCTTCTGAAGGCTTTGTTGTTTATTGTGGGACTACAGCTAATCTTCTAAATTACTTGGAACTATGTGGTGGTAGTAACCATCATAAATGCTACTACAAAACAGTTTACCCATGACGTCAGGAAGAGAAGCTGATAATCTAAGTGAAAAATAAACAAACAAACAAACAAACAAAAGGAAACAAAGCCTTATCACAGTTTTATTTCTAGATCTAGTTTTCTTCTGAGCTGGCTTTTCTTCCTTACTGATTCAGTTTGGGTCAGGATGATTTCCTTTCTTTAATCACAGAATCACAAAATCAGGGAATGTCAGGGGCTGGAAGGGACCTCAAAAGATCATCCAGTACAACCCCCCTGCCAAAGCAGGATCACCTATACTAGGTCACACAGGAACTTATCCAGGCAGGTCTTGAATATCTCAAGAGAGGGAGGTTCCACTAGCCCCTGGGCAGCCTGTTCCAGTGTTCTGTCTCCCTCATAGTGAAATAATTCTTCCTCCTGTTTCCATGGAATTTCCTATGCCTCAGCTTCACCCATGGCCCCTCCTTCTGTCATTAGGCATCACTGAGAAGAGCCTAACTCCCTAACTCCATCCCCTTGGTACTCATCTTTTATGTATTTATAAACATGAATGAGGTCACCCCTTAGTCTCCTCTTCTCCAAATTAAAGAGCCCCAGCTCCCTCAGTCTCTCATCGTAAGGAAGATGTTCCACTCCCTTCATCATTTTTGTGGCTCTGCACTGGTCTCTCTCAAGCAGTTCCCTGTCTTTCTTGAACTGAGGGGCCCAGAACTGGATACAATATTCCAGATGTGGCCTCAGCAGGGCCCAGTAGAGAGGGAGGAGAAGCTGACCACACCCCTTCTAATATAACCCAGGATACCATTGACCTTGGCCACAAGAGTATGTTGCTGGTTCATGGTCAACCTTCCATCCACTAGGACCTCCAGGACCTTTTCCCCTTCATTGCTCTCCAGCAGGTCAGTCCCCAGCCTATATTGGTACAGGTGCAAGACTCTACACTTGCCCTTGTTGAATTTCATTACATTTCTCCCTGCCCAGTTCTCCAGCCTGTCCAAGTCTCACTGAATGGCAGCACAACCCTCCAGTGTGTCAGCCACTCCACCCAGCTTTGTGTCATCAGCAAACTTGCTGACAGTGCACTCTTGCCCTCATCCAGGTTGTTGATGAATATATTGAAAAGCACTGGTCCCACTACTGACCCTTGAGAGACACCACTAGTTACAGGCCTCCAACTAGACTCTGTCCCATTGACCACAACTCTCTGACTTCTTTCTTTCAACCAGTTCTCAATCCACCTCACTACCTGATCATCCAGACCACACTGCCTCAACAAGCTGCAAGGATGCTGTGGGAGACAGTGTCAAATGCCTTACTGAAATCAAGATAAACCACATCCACTGCTCTACCATCATCTCTTCCCCCAGTTATGTCTTCATAAAAGGCTTTATCTGGATTTCTTTCTCTACAATTCCTTGTTTTCCCCACTCATTTTTCTGTTTTCATTTATTATAAATTTGTGTATTATGCAGTTCATCAGTTCCAACAGCCTTAAGGTTTCTATTAGCTTTTGCAAAATATTGTGCATAATTTTATAACTTTACAAATGGGTTTTATAGAAAAAGCAGGGAATTTGCATGTCTCACCTTCCACATGCCATCACAGAATTTCTTCTTCTTTCATCCTTTTTTTTTTTTCAAAATTTTCTATTCCAGGTTTTCTTCTAAAATTGAGGGGGG
>VXBD01008090.1:73689-135375 GCA_013399975.1 Indicator maculatus | reverse complement strand
GAAGAAAGAAAACTGTAGTGCACTTTCATGATATTATGAAGATCTGTAGATCTCAGCCTCTGGAGCTGCTCTGTCTCTGTAGCAGGTTGGAGGACCCACACAGTACGGCATGGTGGCTTCTGGAGAATGGAAACCGAGTGGTGCATGGAGAGCGGAGCATCCCCTCCTCCTTCTTGGAGCCAGCATCTCTCATAAGAGAGGCAGGCGAAGCGTGGGTAGACCTGCAGCCACTGCCGGCGATTTAAACATCCCAAGAGTGAAGGGATCTGCACACCCAACGAAGTTGGCAGAGGGAGATGTTGAGTCATTTGGATGTATTGCTGAAGTTTTCTCCATCTCAGTGCTGGAAATTACTCAAGGAGTGATGGAGGAATGCAGTGTTCCCAGAATCCACCAAAATGGATATTGGTATCCAGGCAATAGGCTGTGAAGAGTGCCACAGCCTTTCACTGGCAACAGGGGACAATGCTGACTATGTTTGCATGCAGTATGAACAGGTTGATGACCTGCTCAGCCAGGTGTCACAGCTTCAAGGGACTAAGGAGCAGATGAAACTAAGGGAGCAGATGAGGAGGTTGAGAAACATCAGAGAGTGAGAGGGAAATTGATTATTTACACAAATTGATCTCTACAGAAACAGAGCAGGAGATTGTGGTGAATCATAGAATCATAGAATCAACCAGGTTGGAAGAGATCTCCAAGATCATCCAGTCCAACCTATCACCCAACACCATCTATCAATTAAACCATGACACTAAGTGCCTAATCCAGTCTTCTCTTGAGCATCTCCAGGGACGGCGACTCCACCACCTCCCTGGGCAGCCCATTCCAATGGGCAATCACTCTCTCCGTGAAGAACTTCCTCCTAATATCCAGCCTATACCTCCTCTGGCACAGCTTGAGACTGTGTCCCCTCATTCTGCTACTGGTTTCCTGGGGGAAGAGACCAACCCCCACCTGGCTACAACCTCCCTTCAGGTAATTGTAGACAGCAATGAGGTCACCCCTGAGCCTCCTCTTCACCAGGCTAAACAACTGCAGCTCCCTCAGCCTCTCCTCATAGGGCTTGTGCTCCTGACCCCTCACCAGCTTCGCTGCCCTTCTCTGGACATGTTCCAGTACCTCAACATCTGTCTTGAATTGAGGGGCCCAGAACTGGACACAGTACTCAAGGTGTGTCCTGACCAGTGCTGAGTACAGGGGAAGAATAATCTCCCTTGTCCTGCTGGCCACACTATTCCTGATACAGGCCAGGATGCCATTGGCTCTCCTGGCTGCCTGGGCACACTGCTTATGTCCAAAATTATGTCCCAGATATTGCCAGGACATGTCCCTACATGTTTGGCTCAAGCCCCCTCTTTCCCCTCCCTTCTGGAGTGAGGGGGTGGATTTTGGCTTCAAATTAACAAAGGGACAAGGCACTAGTGAGTCCAGGTAAACAAAATGACTGGGCGTGTTTTCAACCTCTGTGGTAAATAAAGTCCACACAATCTACTCATGCTTGTCTTGTTCACAGTGTATGCTTATACTATATTTGATGTGTAAAACACCACGTCATTGGTTAATTATTTTGTTTACAAAGCTTGCTCATTGGACCAGTATTTATTGTGGCAAATCTTAAATAGGAGTTTTTTTGGTAAACAAGTGCCTGTGCCCATGCCCATGTTCATACTTGTGTTTGCTCCACACACCATGTTGCCAAAAGGTCTGCTTTGCCTGTTCCTCAAACCAGCGTTCCTGAGCGCTTTTCTGCGGACCACCACCACTTGCCTTGTGCACAGACGTTGCTTGCCCACGGACCCTGCTGCACTGGGTGCCGGCCCTGTGGACCATACCCCGTGTTCTGTGGATGGAGCCAGACCCATCACCCAGTGAGGGAACCACGGTGGCCTGTGTGCATCACCCATTCCAGACTCCTGCAGCTCCCTGAGCAGGGACATCACATTGTCCAGACTGGCAGCTGTCCCATCCAAACCCCGTGAGCCGGAAGGAGTTGCCCCCCTTGCAAAGGAGCTGTTTTACCATGCCCTGCGAACCTCAGCAACAAGGCTTTCCCCCAAGTGGGAAGCCCTTTCTCAGGCAATGTACCCCTGCAGACTAAGATGCAAAAGCCTCTGAAAGTTTTCCCAGAAGGCATCAGGAACTTTTATTCTAGGAGAAGCAGCAACCATGCAGCACAGAGCCACACGGTCAGTGCTATTTTTGATTTCCTTCTTATGGCACATCCATGTCACAATTTCTGGACTATAAACACAGTACCAAGGAAAGATTACATAAAAACTCTTAGTTTGTGAGTAAACCAAATATTTCCTTGTAATGTTTCTCTCAATGTTTGTGGTAAACTGCTGTTTGCCACTGACTGGCAAGCCCCCTCTTCTCTTTCCAAATTAAGTTCCATTTCTAAATTCCCTAATTCATTTAAACTGTTCAAATTGCCCATATACAGACATTCTGTAGAGTTCTTCCAACTGAATACCAATACCTGTAAATATCGACTGTAAATAGTTTGTGGCATAGATTGTACATAAAAAAATTATTAAATTTTTTATTAAGATCTCTGCCACTCATTCATAACTATAATATTATATAACAGAGGTAACTTTTAGTGGAGCAGAGGATTCCATATCCTCTCATCAGCAAGCCCCCCTGCCTTCCTGTAGTATCCCACAGGAGCAGAGTCAATGGGAACAGGTCTCTGTCCGATCAAACAAATGGAGCAAACGTGTTATTTCAAGAAGCGCACCACCTGCAGTGGCCTTGTGAAATAGGTGTGAGGCTCTGCAGGAGGAATTAGTGGTGAGCAAGGATGAGGGAAGGCCTGAAGTGCCACCAAGGCAAACTTACCTCAGGCTGGCCATAAAAACTGACCCTCAAAAGAAAAATCATTGTAGTAGGAGACTGCCTGCTGAGAGGAGCAGAAGGCCTGATATGCAGACTGAATCTGCTCCATAGGGTCTCCGACACCCAGGTAAAGGATGTCATTGGAAAACTTCCCACCCTTATGAGGCCTTCAGATTATTATCTGCTTCTCGTCTTTCAGGTGGGTAGTGATGATGTAGCAACAAGAGGCTGTCAATCAATCAAAAGAGATTTCAGGGCCTTGGGGTAACTGATAAAGGGATCAGGAACTCAGATTGTGTTCTCCTCTATCCCCCTAACATCAGCAATGGACAAGGGAATATATAGGAAGAGCTGATAGGTCAATTCATGGCTCTGGGACTGGTGCCATCGACAGGGCTTTGGGTTTTGCAACCACAGCTGGGTATACAGGGCTCCAGAGCTGCAAGCAACAAATGGATTGCACTTGTCCCAGACAGAGATCAGGAATCTGGAGCAGGAGTTGGCAGAGCTCATTGGCACAGTTTTAAACTAGATTTGAAGGGGGAAGTGGCTAATAATCTCATGTCTGATGGTGACACACAGTGGGGCAGTACAGCAGGGGCACAGGGATAGAATACTAGTAAGGGCTCTCAACTTGTTGCCCTGAGGCAAGCCAAGAACAACATACCAAGACACACCAAGGAAATCCAGGGGGATTTGCCTAAGAAGGTGACACGACCAGCCTGGCTCAAGCACCTCTATGTGAATGCATGCAGCTGAAGTGCCTCTTTGTGAATGCACATAGCTTGGGCAATAAATAGGATGAATTAAGGGCCACTGCACTGCTGGAAAGCCATGACATAGTGGCTGTTACTGAAACTTGGTGGGATGATTCCTATGACTGGAATGTAGGGGTAGCAGGTACAAGCTGTTTAGGAAGGACAGGCAGGGTAGGAGGGGAAGAGGTGTTGCCCTCTACATCAATGACCAGCTGGAATCAGTGGAGCACCACTGAGGAAGGATGATGAGCTGGTTGAGAGCATATGGTTAAGATTAAAAGGAAGACAGGAGAAGGTGGTGTTACAGTAAGGGTCTGTTACAGGCTATCTGACCAGCAGAACCAAGCAAATGAGGCCCTACATAAAAAGATAAAAGTGGCTTCACGTTGACAGACCCTGGTCTTCATGGGGAATTTCAATCATCCTGACATCTGCTGGAGGAGTAACACAGCAAGGCACCAGATACCCAGGATGTTCCTGGAATGCATAGAAAACAACTTCCTCCTCTAAATGGTGGAGAAATTAACAAGAAAAGGTGACATGCTGGGCCTTGTTCTCACTGACAGGGAAGGGCTGGTGACCAATATGAGGCTCAGGAACAGTCTTGGGTGCAGTAACCATGACACACTAGAACTTAAGACCCTCAGGACACCTAGGAGGATGTATTCCAAGCTTGCAACCCTGGACTTTATGTAGACTTTGATCGCTTCAGGGATCTGCTGTCCACAGTATTGTGGGATAAAGCCCTAGATGAAGAGGGGCCCAAGACAGATGGTCTATATTCAAGGATCACCTTCTCTGTGCCCAGGAGCAAAGTATACCAACAAAGAGTAAGGCAGAAAAGAAAGTTACGAGACCTGCCTGGATGAGCAAGGAGCTCCTAGACACACTGTCACACAAAAAGAAACTGTACAAGGAGTGGGAGAAAGGACAGCTAGAATGGGGGGCATATAAGGAAGCTGTCTGAGCAGCAAGAGACCTGGTTAGAAAAGCCAAAGTTCAGTTGGAATTAAATCTAGCCAGGGAGATCAAGGACAGTAGCGTAAGTTTCTATAGGTATATTAAAGGCAAAAGGAAGACTAAAGAAAGCGTAGGCCCCCACAGAAAACTGGTGACAAGTGATGTGGAGAAGGCCAAGGATCTCAACAACTACTTTACCTCAGTCTTCACTGGCAAGGGTTCCAGCCACACTCCCAAAATCATAGAATATAATGGCAGGGGCTGGAAGAAAGAACCGCCCATTGTAAGTGAAGATTAGGCTTGTAACCATCTGAACAATCTGAGAGCATATAAGTCGTTGGAACAAGGTGGGGTACATCCACAGGTACTGAGGGAATTGGTGGATGAGGTCACTCTGTATTACATTCCAAAAGTCATGGCAGTCTAGTGAAGTCCCCACTGACTGGAAGAAGGGAAACATAACCCCATTTTAGAAAAGGAAAAGATGATGATCCAGGGAACTATAGGCCAGTCAGTCTCACCTCTGTGCTTGGTAAGATCACAGAGCAGATCCTCCTGGAGGCACTGCTGAGGGGAAGAATAATGAAGAGGTGATTGGGTACCATCAACATAACATGGCTTCACCAAAGGCAAATTGTGCGTGACAAAACTGGCGTGACAAAACTTCTATGACGACGTCACATTAGTAGATGAAGGCTGAGCAATTGACGTCATTTACCTCGACCTGAGCAAAGCCTTTGACACTGTCCCACATGACATCCTGGTCTCCAAACTGGTAAAGTCTGGGTTTGACGGATGGACCATTCAGTGGATAAAGAACTGGTTTGATGGCCACACCCAAAGAGTGACTATCACTGGGTCCATGCCCAAGTAAAGGCCAGTGACAAGTGGAGTTCGTCTAGGATCAGCACTGGGACCTCTTCTTTAACATCTTTGCCAGCGACATGAACAGTGGCATTGAGTGCACCCTCAGCAGGTTTGCAGATGACACCAAGCTGTGCAGTACAGCAGACAGGCTGGAGGGAAGGGATGCCATCCAGAGGGACCTTGACAGGTTGGAGAGGTGGGCCCAAGGAACCTCATGAGGTTCAACAAGACCAAGTGCAGGGTCCTGCATCCAGCCTGGGGCAATCCCAGGCACTGATATAAACTGGGCAGTGACTGGCTTGAGAGCAGCCCTGAAGAAAAGGACTTGGGAGTGCTGGTGGATGAGAAGCTCAACATGAGCCACCAGTGTGCACTTGCAGCCCATAAAGCCAATCGTATCCTGGGTTCCATCGAGAGAAGTGGGGCCAGCAGGTTGAGGTTTAATAGAAACAATACACTTTCTACCACAAGTATTACCTTTCCATTTAAACATATAAAATTTTGTTTTAATTGATATATATGTATGCCTGCCTGAAGAACTTGTCTACTTGCAGGTACTGGCAGAAAACAGCAGGCAGTCTGTAAGTATATCTGTCAGAATGTGCTAACACATATCTGGCAACTGCAAGTGTGTGTGTGTGTGTGTGTGTGTGGTATCCTTTCTTGTAATCTTTTGTTTTTAGAGCACTTTCTGAGGTCTTTTAGAACAGAGAACAAACAGATTCAGGGAGGACCAGAAAACAGTTTTCCACAATAATTTACTTTCCACTCTCCTGAATACACTCTTCCCACAGAGAATATTTTTAAAAATTCCTCAAAACAGTCTGACTATATTGACAAATCCTATAATTAGGTCTTAGACAATAAAAGAGAAAAAGAGCCAGTGGAGCTGCAGAAATACTTGTACAAAGGAACATAATTAGCTAAACTAAGGAGCAATGAACAGCTGCATAAATGAACTACAAATTCATTAAAAGAGTATTCTACTGTTCATCTAACATCTCTTACTGAAAACCAAACGTGCAGGCCTGCACTGTTGATATTGCCATTATTCATTATTTAGGTTGTTGACAAGAGGAGTTTAAAAATGTTCACTTACTGATGCAATCACAGTATCACAGTATACTAGAGGTTGGAAGGGATCTCAAGAGGTCATCAGGTCCAATCCCCCTACCAGAGCAGAGTCACTTAGGGTAGTCCACACAGGAATGCATCCAGGTGGGTTTTGAAAGTCTCCAGAGAAGGAGACTCCACAACCCCCCATGGCAGCCTGTTCCAGTGCTCTGTCACTCTCACTGTGAAGAAGTTTCACCTCATGTTGAGGTGAAATCTTCTATGTTCAAGTTTGAACACATTGTTCCTTGTTTTATCACTGTGAACCACCAAAGAGCCTGGCCTCCTCCGCTTGACAATCACCCCTCAGGTATTTATACACATTTATGAGATCCCCCCTCAGTCTTCTCTTCTCCAGACTAAATAGCCCCAGGAAACTCAGTTTCTCTTCATAGGGGAGATGCTCATGTCCCCTAATTGTCTGTTAGATTCCCTCCAGCAATTCTCTGTCTCTCTTGAACTGGGGAGCCCAAAACTGGACACAGTATTCCAGGTGTGGTCTCACCAGGGCAGAGTAGAGAGGTAGAAGAACTTCCCTAGACCTGCTGGACACACCCTTCCTGATACATCCCAGGATCCCATTGGCTGTCTTGGCCACAAGAGCACATTGTTGTGCCATGGAGAACTTTCTGTCCACCAGCACTCCAAAGTCTTTCTCTGTGGAGCTGCTTTCCAGCAGGGCAGCCCCTAATCTGTCCTGGTGCCTGTTGTTATTCCTCCCCAGATGTAGTACCTTGCACTAAACTTCATGAGGTTTGCCTGCACCCAGCTCTCCAGCCTGTGCAGGTCACGTTGGATGGCTGCACAGCCTGACAGGTGTCAGCCAACCCCCCCCAGTTTTGTATCATCAGCAAACTTGCTGAGGGTACTCTCAATCCCCTCATCCATGTCATTGATAAAGATATTGAACAAAACTGGACGCAGTACCGATCCCTGGGGGACACCGCTTGCCGCAGGCCTCTAAGTTGACTTTGTGCCACTGATGACAACCCTCTGAACTCTGTTGTGGAGCCAGTTTGCAATCCACCTCACTGACCAGCCATCTATGCCACATCTCCTGAGCTTTTCCATGAAGGATGTTATGGGAGACAGTATCAAAAGCTTTACTGAAGTCAAGGTATATGACATCCACTGCTCTTCCTCATCTACCCACTTGGTCATAACTTTATACTCTATAAAGACTGCAGGCAAAGAGGCACAGTTAAATATCAGAGGATATCTTCATAAAGAGCTGTAAAGCAAATCATTTTCATGTATTTCTAGGTCCGTGTATTTTTCACACTTTTGACTGTGTTATGGGGTGTTCCGAAAACCCCCTTCCTCTCCTCCATCAGCGGAGGTATGAATGAGGGAAGACAAAGGCACGAAATTGCCTTCCCCTGCCCTGGGGACAGGTAATAGGTGCCCCTTGTCCCTGCCGGAGGTTCCTCACAGGTACTTAACAACTGGGGGAAGCCCGCTGGGATTTGGAAACATGATTAGTGGGGTACATCACATATTGGCTGGGACAGAGCGTCTAGAAAAGCTTTAAACAGTGAGTAGAAAACTCACTCGGCGGCAGCTCTCATTTTTTTGCTGCTCTCGCTTGTTTCTGGGGACCCGCTCATTTTGGCTCTGCCATTTGGGGCACTCATTTTGGACTCTACTTGCTCTGCTCTGGATTCGTAGCAAGACTGGGGAAATCGGCACCCTGACTGAGCTTCCCCCTGGACCCTCCTGCCGTGAGTGATCCTGCCTGCCTGGCAGCAAAACTGCCTCCCGTGAAACCGTGGCTTTTCCTGGCACTGTTCAAACAGTGCTATCTGCACGAGTTTTGCCTCATGGCAGCCGTGTCTACGGACACTTTGATTTCTGGCGGGTCCCCTTTTTTGGATTTGAGCCACATAACCCAGAAACTGGATTACAAAACCTGCAGTTTCTGAAGCCTGCTTTGAAGAGAGAGACCTAGGGACCATCTTCAAATTCCTGCTCCAGTCTCATGAGTAAAATAGGCATTCTTACCCTTTCCCTAGGGTTCTTGGCTGGCCTTTGTGGGGTGAAGCTGTTTGTGGCTTAGCCTTTTCCATTTTCTGAATCCTCTAAATTGCACTAAATTGCCTACAAGCATCCTATTAGAATCCACAACCAAATAGCACCTGTAAATAAGTTTTAATCAGTTTAGTACATAATTTGGGAGTGGAGTTTTTGGGAAAAATAAAGATAACTATATTTTTGTAATTCCCCCCTAGTTCATTTAACCGAAATTAAACAGACTATTAAGCTATGTTAAGGTAAAAAAATAAAGGTAGACTTGAACTATTAAACCAGATTACAACAAACAATTCCAAAAAAAAAAAAAAAAGAGCCAAAAAATGTTGCCATCTCTTGCAAATTTAATTTTAGATCTTATGCCAAAAA
Organism: Indicator maculatus; assembly: GCA_013399975.1. Lineage (NCBI taxonomy): Eukaryota > Metazoa > Chordata > Aves > Piciformes > Indicatoridae > Indicator > Indicator maculatus. Next base: position 126,439 of record VXBD01008090.1, on the reverse strand, counting down.
TAATGCATTGAAATAAGTGCCTGTCAAGTAAGCAATGTTTATTCAGCCATTCAAAATTAATGACTCTCAGATGCTTGTCATAAAATGTAAAGCTGGTAATATGAAAAACTATATAAAACAGAGAAAAATGATCCTGAAATAAAGTTATAGGTTTCTGTAACCATGAGGGAGAGTTTACATACTAAAAGAGAAGAATATTAAGCCAACTCTAATAATCCAAATTCTTCTTTCACTGTAGCATAGTGTTATTTTCAGGGTTTTGCCAACTTCAATGGACAGGTATCTGAGGAGAATGCAGTCTTTGCTGAGTTTATCATGTGGCCAAACAGCCACTTAGTGAATAATAGGGGAGACTTTTCTTTGAACAGAATGAATTCAAGTCAATACTTAAAGGTATCTTATAACCTTGCCTTAAATCTTTTGACGTGGTGATGCTGTGACAACCTGAGATACTCCCTTTTCTTTCACCTAGAGAAGCTCTATATTCCTCACAACTTCTTAAGGCAGTTTTGCAACACTTCATGGCTACTTGGGGTAAACTCTCACTGGAACATTGTCTGAAAAAATGTTTAAGTCATTTAACCTAACTGGAAGCTACAGCCTTTTTGCTCATATAACATAAGCATCATTTAGTTGTTACATGAAAGACTATCAAAGATCCTGATTTTCCACTTAAAATGTTCAAATCCAAGTTAATATGGCAGTAAGCTGAGATGCTAATTAGCCCTACTTCTGCTATCCAGTGTGTGTATATATATATATACATAAAAATAATTTAGAATTATATATATATGTATATGTACACACACAGACTTGTACACACACAGACTTATACACACACACACAGATATATATGTGTATATATATATATGGTTATTGAAAGTGTTCCTGTAATTTCTGGGGTTAATTTACATTCCAACATAGCAATTACAGATGACATGACAAGGCAGGATTGGGATGCCACTGAGTTACACTGCTCAGTGAAGCATCTGTCATTTGAAACATCAGCTATTTAAGAGTTGAATGACAGAAAACCTGGGAGGGAAGTGAATATTTCACAGTCAACCACAACAGGAAAAGCCTTTCCTCCAGCTTTTCAGTAGGGTTACCATTATATTAATACTAATATTGCAGAAGAGAAGACTTTTTTCATTTGCATCTCAAATGAAAAGCAACACAAGGTGGATGTCAGTCGGGTGTTTGTTTTGGGTTTGTTGGGTTTTTTTGTTGGTTGGTTGGGTTTGGGTTTGGTTTTTATGTTGTTATTTTTTTCCAATAAAAAAGCTTTAAAATTGATACAGAGTGTGAGAAATGGAACAGAGGGTATGCCAGATAAAAATGCCAGAGGCCAAATCAAACAAATGTCTGCACTTGGCACATAGATATTACAGTAATAGAAATATTATAGATTTTTTCCAGCTCTAAGGACAGCTTATACATTTTCACTCAGTCTTTGGGTATGATACATAACAGCATGTACAACAGAAATGCAGCTTTTTTTCTTGTAAGACAGTGTCTCACTTGGTCCTGTCTCTGTGATCCCTGCATGCATGCCCATGCGATGGTCCCCAAGCTGGATCCAAGAACAACAGGATGCCACAACTATTTTATCCTAATGGGTGGTGAGAGCAGCATCTTGGCTGTCTCACTGGCAGACCTGAGTTTGTTCATTAGTATGAGTTAGGCAATCAGACTGAGCAAGACCTGCTGTCCTTACTCCCCACCTCCAGACTCAAGCCACTGAGATCCTGTACAGGAGATGGGCATTGTCATCATCATGAGATCTGAATGAAAAGGGTTTGATTTGTGGTGAATTTGATTATGTTGGAGTGTGTTAACCATGATTCAGGAGACTTGGAAGTGCAATGTGCAGGTTATGAACCCCAAAACAACTTTACACTGTAAGGTCTGCAACTTGAGTAAGGTCACACTCTCTTTCATTGTGTATACTAAAAGATTAGCATTTAGGTGAGATCTTACAACTGGCATATTTTAAATCATCCAGACTTATAAAGTTTATGCATTCTGAGAGACTGGATCCCTTGAGGGCAAAGCAGACCCGAGGGTTTGAAAGTTTTAAGCTTAAAATGGAGCATTCTTCTCTATAAGCACTTACAAGGCTTAATTGCAATTCTGAGCACATTTTTCTTTCACTTCCAAACCTATGTCAGTAAATTGCATTCGTACCGCCTTATTAAGATTAGTGAAAAAAAAAAAATCAAACCACGCACCAAAAAAATGAATTTTAAACAAACTCCCCAAAGTGTTTTGCTAGGAAAAAAGAGGAAAGAGATTGAGGTCATCAGCCAGAATACAAATCAAATCAAAAGGTGAGGTAAAAAATTGTATGCTCCTGTGGTTTAGTGAAATACAAAGTAATATATCTGAACATCTGAGGTTTTTCTGAGCTATCTAATAGTCAGACTTTCCTGGCTAACAATACCTTCTTTTTACAGGGACTAAAACGTTATTTAAACAATTATATGCTATTAAGTAAAAGATGAATTACACAGAAAATTGCACCATTAGTAAAATTTAAGTTCTTAACTTCATGTAATAAAAGATGGTAACCTTTTTGTAATGGCATTTCAATTTACCATTTATTATCAAAGTCTAATTTAGAAGGCAAAATGAATTCTGGTTCCAGTCTTATTACTCTGGCTGTTACTTTTCTATGCAAGTTTTAACTCACACCAAAGCTCCAGCAAAATTAATGAAGAATATTTTAAAATAATTTAAGATCTTCATTTCAGCACTGACTTATACTAGAGAACATACCCTTGATAAAAAAGGTAAGGCAATTAATTTATACATAAGGAATATAGAGAACTTCTGATACCTAAAATACATCTCCTATCAGTCTTGTTTTGTTCTTACAAGCCTTTCAAAATATCATGTTTCCATGAAGTGTTATAGTAACAGCCGACAACTTGGTTTCCTTGTTCTTGCTATGAAATGCTATTTCTAGTATTAGGAAGTTAATTTTTAATCTTATAGAAAATAAAAACTTAATGAGTAATTGTTTTAATTTTAAATTTTTCATTATTACTATTACCAGCTTGAAAATACCCTTCTGTCTCTTTTGAGGGTCCTTTTTTATTAGTCAGTTTTACATATGAAAATGGAGGAGGGATGTAAAAGAGGCAACCATTTCAGATAACCTTTTTCGTGTATGAACTGAAGAAGAGTATTTTGATCAGAACCATTCAGAGAGTATAGTTTTTTGAAAGCTCATCTGAGCAAAGGCCTGATTCAGTGCAGTCACAGTGTGTGACTATCGTAAGCTTCATTAAAGTAATTGTTGAGAAATGTGGTTTTGGTAGAGACAGAGGTAAACTAATTGTAAAATAGGCAAGCCGTTAATGTTATTTTTACTGCATGATCCAAGACCTTTATTCTACCCTTTCTGCAAAACACATTTTGTACCATTCCAAAAATTACTGTTTAGAAATAAGGAAAGAAAAGCATAAACCATGGAGCAGCAATAATGTTGTGAAGTCTGAGGCACTCCACTCGCTCATATCACCTTAACTACATTTTCTCATGTGTAACAGGGTTCTGCCAGCACGTAGGTCTTTTTGGCTTGTCTCCCTGCCAACCTCTATGTTGCCAAGGGATAGAGAGGTAGCCTGCAGAAGTGTTTGTGCTGGTTTTATCTGTGTTTTGATGGACCAAAGGTCACTTGGCACACCATTGCCACACCTACAACTGCCCACAACACATAAGGCAGTATCTGCAGCTGTTGGAAAGGAGCTCTCAAGACATAACTTTCAGAGTTCTCCTTTGCTAGCCCACATCTCTTGCTTCCTTCTGTCATTGCAACAGGCCAAAAGGGAAAATGCATGTTGAAATCTAACCTAAATAACTATTTCTTTAGAATTCTAACAGATTATTTCTGCATCCAGAGCTCTGTTGGATTTCAATGGGTTTACAGAAAGGGAGATGCATTTCACAAACCGAATCTTTACAGAAAGGGAGATGCATTTCACAAACTGAATCATGTTAGTCTTTAGTTTCACCGTTGCCACACTGTTGTAGTGGTGTACCTTCCACATACTTTATAAGTATAATGTTAATAGCGCCACATGAACAAAGACAAACACATCCATTTTTAAAATAACTGATATTTCTGAATGCCAAGCCTGAAATTTTTCCACAGTCAAATGAAGAAGGGACAGTGCCTGAAACACTTCAGACTGAGAGTCTCCATGAATCTGTCACCATTAAAAGACAATATAAACACACACATGTACCCGAGACACACACCATGTTACAAGAGTTCTGATACTAGATCAGGTAATGACCTTTGGTATTTCAAAGTTGTTTTGTGGAGGGAGAGCATACACACACATACTACACCATCTTAAAAGGCTGACTTTTAAATGCTGACAGGTATTCCTTGGTGAAATCTCACAAAACAAGACGTGGTAGTTTCAAATCTGGCCAAAGAAGGGTTTGGAATAAAAGAGAGCCCTCTGTTTCTCACACTGTGCTTTGTGTTTATGGGAACTCATAATAGCAACTAAATATTGGCGATTTCTTTTTAATATTGTAAACTGACCAGAGTTAGACTATCATATCTACCCTGCCCATTATTGAAGAGAGCTTTAACATTTGATTTCTCTTTTTTCTGTTTAGGTTGTTTACAACACCTAGCAAATATAAACTTATAATGTTGTAAATAGATACTAAAAATAGATACTAAAATCTAATCCTAATACTAAAAAATAGATACTAAATAGATACTAAAAATAAATGTTTATTTCTTTGTTTTGGTCAGTTGTTTCATTTGGGGGGCTTTTTTTTTGGTGTTTATTTCTTACTTTTTTTGTTTATTTTAGACCTGTACCTTAGGAATCATAGTATATGCTTAGACTGAAGAATTCAGTCCAGTGGCTGTACAGGTTATATAACCAGGGAAACAACTGAATAGAATCTATTTTAATAACCTCTGAAATTTAAGGAAAAGGTCATCAGCTTTGCACAATGAAAAGATATGTTCTTTGCAATCAGAGGCTATACAATCATGGTTACCATCAATGGCTATATTCTACATAATCATTTTCCTTTTCATGAAGAGAGAAGAGTTCATGATACTGGTTTTTCTATGTTGTCATTTTTTAAAAGATATATATTCATCAGGTTATCACCCTGATATAACTGTGATTTGCTCACAGAGGCAAAGGAATAATGCTAGCACCATAGTTCTTTACTGGACCATCCTCAGCGGTTCTTTATTCTTATGAAAATCCTGGTTTCAAAGAACATAGCTAACTTTGTCATCAGAGTAAGCAAAGAGATGCAAGAGTGTGAAAAAAAAATATTTGCTTCATCAGTGATGTGAAAGTTGTTGTTTCTAAAAAAATCTTTTGAAGTCTGAGTTTAAATGTGGGTAGGGATATTCCAACATCTTACACAAATGGAACACTAAAGATTTCTTCATCAGTCCTTCTTGACTTTATTATAAACTAGAAATTTTTCATACACAGATTCCAGCAAAACAGTCACACTCTAAAGAAAAGCAATCTTTAGCAGAAACCTACCAGAAAAAATGTTGCTATCTGAAACCATAGGCTGCCTTTCATTGTTCAGTGTGTGACAGACTCTCACGAATCACTTCCTGTTTGCTGTAGAAAACTGTGTGCAAGTAAGGAGTTACCATGGAAGAGCTTACCAGCTATGAAATTGAACATTTAATGTCTTTAATGTGACCATATACTGTCATACCTACTGTTACAATTCTACATGTTACATTTTCTACATGTTAAAGTAAAATGTTGCATTCTTTATATCAAAGAACGCAAAACCTCCAACACTGGCAAAAAATCCCAAAAAACCCAAAACAAAACAAACCACAAAATACCCCACCACCACATTCCCAGCAGTGTTTGTCCCAAGCACCTTCTGTTGTCACCTAATAGAAAGTGTTTCAAGCCTTTACTTATTTACCCACTTAAACTACAAGCACTTGACTGCAAAGACAGAAAGGCTTAAAAGACTATTTTAAGTAATTTTATTGATTTAATATGCCTAATGTTAACACAGCTGGTAACATTAAGCAGATATAAAGGTGTGTTTGTCCACTCATAACTGAACACAGAGGTCAAAAACTACTGTTTTGCAACAGCTATGAGTCTTCACAAAAGAAATATGCAAATACTCAGGTATATGTGAAGATACTCTGACTTCTAGTCATTTTTATAAATACAGATCATGTGAAGAAATTATAGATTGGCCGAAATCTTTTTAAAGGCATAAAGGATGTATTTGTCCATATTTGGGTACTCTGCAGGTTACAAAAGCATAGGTCTGGTAAAGATGCCAGCTTCTTTACTCATTGCCAATACCACTCTAGATTAGGAGTACAAAATACAAAGCAGTCACATTCCAGTGACCAGATGCTGTGTTGATACCAGACATCCCAGACCACCTGTTTTCACATCCTTATACACTTTAGTCTGTCATTCAAAACAGTCTTGTGCTGCAATTTGGCATCAGAGATTACTATTGCTCTGGCAGTGAGCCAGACTGAAGCACAATGCTCTCTGTCAGTAAAATCTAAGCAAAGCTACGCAAAGCAAAACTTCCATTTTTTATAAGCATCTGTTTGTAGAGAAAAAAAAAAAAGAAGAGGAAGATGACTGATGGAAAATAAATGAAATGGTTAAACCTCTGCAGTTACTCCATAATCCATTCTTGTTAACATTTGAAATTTTCTAATTCCTAAACATCTCAGACGCTCTGTTTCTCATAATTCTCTAGATGATCCACAAAATGCATGCTTGTCACAGTGCCCATGAGCTTGCTGCAAAACTGGGAGCATACCAAGGGAAATACCAGCAACCCCACTCTTTGCTATCATGATTCTTAGAGACAAGAAAATATATTATAGCAACCTCTCTTACGTTTTATATACCAGATATATATTAAGGAAAATCTTTGTAATATTCTAGCTTCCTGGAGCATAGTCCAAGTCTGGGCTTAGGTACTTCTATCTGTAAAATTTCAGGTAAATGGATAGATACACAAACATAGTTGAGTAGCTTGTGAATAGTAAATATGCATATGCAGAAGGCAAAGGCCTTTTTTCTAGGACTTCTGCATCTCAGCAGAAGAGGAGGAAGTCCATGTATTGTGAGGCTCAGCTGCAGCAGGGCTGTGTGGCACCTAAAACCCTGAAGGAATGGTGAAATTGTTTGAGGGATTTTCGCCTAGGCAAATCAAAGTCACAGATGGAAAAAGCTGATATGTACTAGGAGATCAAAGCAAATAGCAAACCTACACCACACTCTGCCTCACACTGCACCTCTCAGTATTCTTCTCCTCCCAAACTTTCTAACACTTCTCAATGACACTGTCCCCCCAAACTCTTTATACAATTTTAGATTTTAGACTAGTCTACTCTTTTTTTTTTTTTTAAACAGCATACTTTGCATAAATGTTAGTAAACAGATTTGGCCTAGAGGGTTAAGCTTAAGGCACCCATCTTTGTACTCTGCTAAGAGAATGGAGTGCCTCAACACTCTCTTCAGGTAGAAGAATGAGGTTAGGTTAAAACACTAGCAAACCCACATGTGGCCTAAATGGTCTGACTTTGAATTCAGTTATGAAGATGTAGTATAAATGCCAGAGCTGTGCAGAGTAACAGCACTTGGCTGAAAATTTATGAATCACTATAGGCAGCTGATCTTTACCTAACACATGTAAATCCAGATGAGGATACATAACCTTTTACAAAACCATGTTTCTCCTGATATCTTCTGCTTTCATACGTTGTGAGAGTAAAACCATTGCTTACCCTGATGTTCTTATTCTCCTGGCAGTTCTCCTCACTGGAGCTAGGACAAGGTCTAGCTAGACAGCAAGCACTATCTTCTTGATGTGCCTGGAGGTGGGCAAGCTGACTCTGGTTGTCAGAGGACACCAGCAATTTCACAGAAGGCACTGACTCCTCAGACAAGAAAGTGTATGTGTGTCTGGACAAATCCTCAGAAAGGAGAGAGCTTTGTAGGAGTAGGCACTAGGAGCAAGGGACAGTGTTTTTCCTTTGTATCAGCAGGTTCCTTTGTGTGTCCTGTAGTATTAAATTTTTGTCTCTTGAAGATCCTTTACACATTTTCCACCAAGAAATGAAGTTCTGAGGCTTTGTGGCTTTAGAACTTCCTTAACCAAGAAATACTGAAAGCACTGCTTGTCCAAAATGGAAAATAATATTTACCTTTGTCTCTAAACCCATGGAAACCTGTTTATGCAGCAGATCAGTACATGGAAGGAAACACTAGAAGAAAGATGAAAATACAGTGATATAGGAAATTGCTGTAGAAATTTTCTTCCCTGTATTTCTTTTCATTTTCATCGAACAGGTTTAACTCTAACATTTAATATGCTCTTTGCAAAGTTGGGGAGCTCTCTTCTGTGGTTTCCCCCTTATTTCTACCATGTGCAGCTTTATTCTAAAGGAAAGGGGTGGGGGGAAATGCTAATTGCCTTCTTTCACATACTTTTCTCATCTTACCAAAAAGTTGTGGGGAAAGGTTATTAACTACCTCTCAACCTTTTTGGTTATTGCTGTAGACATTTTTTCTTCATTTATTTAATGATGGTTTATATAACCTTTGGCTTTGTGTATAGAAAAAGCCTGCTTTAAAATCCAGTTGTAACCTTTTTTTTTAATTAAAAAAATCTTGTATATTCTATTAGGGGTAAATTTTCATCTTTTCAAAGAAAAACTGAGCACTCCTATGTCCTGTCCTGTTCACATTAATTGAAGTCACATTAAATAATGAGGAAAGTAGAATGGCTAAAATTGGCACTGCACTCCCAAGATGAGGCAAGCACTACATTGAACAGAACAGAAAACCAAGAATTAGGCCTCTGCTGAGTGCATGATGCTGTCACTTAAAAAAATTACAGTTGCAATGACAAGTAAATAGCATTATTCGACTTCATCTTAATGAGTGTTTTGCACTATCTCATGTTGTAATTCCTATAAAGTGGTCACAGAATATCAAACTAATAGATGAGGAAGAAAATTTTGTGGATTCTCTAATAGATCTGGTTATCAAACCAATTTATGAGTTGTTAGACAAGCTCTCTTGTGCACAACATGTTTAATTGTAATCAAAAGGTAATAAAGTGCAGAAAAAATTGTATCCAAGAAAAGAGTCTTCAAAATAGAGATGTGGGAGATTCTATTGAATACTTTAAATTAGATATAGATTAGTCACAAATCACTGAGAGAGCTGAACGAGAAATAAAATTCAGCTTCTCCAGTATAGAAGCTCCTTGTCAATACACGGCTCACTAATGTGAGGCATGATCCACATTTCAATGTATTCCACCCTACACATCAAATGATACCCTGGATGAGCTGATGTGATATGTTCACTCTTTGATTCAGTACTCAAACAACACTAAACACTCCAGCAAACATTATGGTGCTAGAATTTGGGTGTTTAAATCACTCTGTCACTTCTGGACTACCACCAGTTAAAATATTTGCAGGAGTACTCTTCACGTTTTTTTTTCTATCATATGAAAACAAATCACAAACATGGTCTGATCCACAGTTTACTTTAATCACCATGGGATTTCGATTTGTCTTGAGAGGTCTCTGGGTGAAAGCTAAAATATATAATGTCATTTATATGACATCACCATTCAAAATACTTTTTCCCTTACTTCACCTCAGCCAAATTTCCTATAGTCTTTTACTCTCCAAATGGATTATAAAATGATTCAGACCTCCTAAATATGGAATAACTTCCTCCATTCTTTTAAGCTTGAAAGATAGGGTTCACCTGTCATAGAAATGTTTCTCTGATGATTTGAACTTACATGGCAACCTACTTTTTTAAAACAAAAAACAAAGATGCCAAACCAACCAAAAAAAAGAAAAACCAACCAAAAAACCAAAAAAACCCACAAAACCAGAAAAAATATAGAAAAACAAAATTGGAGTGAAAAATAGAGAAACACCATGTCTCTTAATCACATGAGCATCTGAAACTCCAACGTCAGATGTGATTTTTATGCTGTCAGTAGAGCCTGCCTTTGCAAGAATCAAGTAATTTAGGCTACGTTTCAGAAAATCATTTGAGTACATATTTTACATAAAATAGCTAATAGCTAAAAAATCCCATTTAACATGGAGTTATTCACTCTAAGGTGCCTTATGTTTTCCTAGCTCCTTCACCTTCACCTTCTGTGCAACAGATTTTCCAGTAGGTTTTCTAGCGGCTGGTGCAGCTTTAACTGAATTCAGATTTTATAGAAAGGAAACATGCTCCATACTAGAGCTGTACATGGAAAATGACACTGCCAACAGCCCACCCAGATTTCTTTTACCTCGAATACATGCCTAAGTCTTGTGTACTGCACCCTCTACACGATAAAATACCTAGCATGTCAGAGGGAAGGGGCGAAAAAGGACATCTTATCTTGATATTAGAGAAATCATTATCTGCAGCTGAAAATCTAATTGCTGACTCAGGCAGTTAATTTTCAATGACGTATTTGTTAAATAATAGGATAGGTTCAGTCCATTAGAACAGAAAATGTCAGATTGAAATATTGCTAATGGGCAGATTTGAGCTATATGCTATACAACAAGCAGGAGTCAAGCTGGCTGGGTGCTGAAGCAAAACAGAGATTTCTCAGTATGTAATCAGTGTTCTGTCAATATGTCATTAACCCAAACTAAACAATACTAATTAAACTTTTGCCTCATGTAGTATGCAAGCAATAAATACATTTTGAACACCATTTTCTACCTTTTTCTGTTATACTTTTAGTTTTTAAGTGCTTCAAGAATGACATTTCTGTAAGTACAAAATTGTATATGAGAGGAACAGTATGCAAAGGTAGAATTTTGAAGTGAATAAAGTATTCTTAACAGCCATTAGTTTAGGGAATGAGGCAACATAAGCCCAGATCTGAGTTTTTAGACTTTTCAATGCAAAATAGGTATTTTTAAGTAATTCAAGCACACTCAGTTTAGAGAGATGCACACACTTTCATAATACTTCAGGATATGAGATAGACTTACATTAAGACTTCTGAAGGCATGATTTGATTTTCTTAGCACATTGTCTTACACTTCAGTACAGTCTTGACCTCTCTGACTATTCTGGATTTCAGTGTCACTTTTAAGGACCTGGTAAATAGGAACTGTTTTTCTTTCTTCTACTCACCATCAAATATTGCTCTGCAAGCTTAGCCCTTAGCTCATTTAGTTTAAGGAATCAAAAATCCTCTTATAACATGGCCTTTCCAAGATGATCAAACTACCAGAAATATAATTCAAGAAACACATCTGATTTATCGGCAAAAAGACTTTTCAGCAGGGTGTACTTTTCATTTAAATGAGAGCTACCCTTTCAGATGTCTATTTCAGTTTGTAGTGTCCACGACACTTGTTCACATATCACTACTATGAGAATGGTAACTTTTTGCTCATTGACAGTGATGTTTTGAGAAACATTTATGAACATTTCAGCATCTTGAACAAGAGAAATCCTACATTCATATAAACTTTCATATAAACTTTCGTATAAGCACTTTCATATAAACTTTTGGGTTTATTTGGTTAGTGTCATAAATTTATGAAAAATAATATGGTAAAAGTGAATATTAATAAAAATATTAATAAATTTTTATTAATATGAAAAACTGCCAAAATCACATTAAATAGGTTCGATGTGCAGCTGGAATATATATTTACAGTGGGATTGTACGATACTTAGGCAACATCACACTTTTAACAATTTCAAGCAAATCAGGAGGAATAACAGAAAGATAATTCCCCGGCACTACTATAGCACTTGACCATAGGTAGGGAGACTCAACAAGAACCATTAAGCCAAGGAGACAACTAATTAATTCCTCATGAAGGGTTCTACCCCAAATAGGGGGGGTGCTGATGCTGTATTAGCCTTTTGAGGCTTTTTTGAGGCACTCTCATGTGGCACAGCTGGTTGCCAGTCTTTGATGCTGGTCTGGCTTCAGCAGGACGGTGGGTGATATGACACATTTGTGAAGGGCTCTTGCGTCTTTCTAGGTAAACTGAGGCATGGCTCAAATTCTACTCACAAGGGGAAGCGAGGTTCGATCCTAAGGCTCGTGGCTTCTCAGCTTGCAGTGAGTAGGCTCATGGCTTCTATCCCAGGTTTTGGACCAGGCAGCTCGAGGCAAGGCAACTCGAGGCAAGGCAACGCAGTCCAGGCACGGCAATTTAAGCAAAGCAGGTCCAAGCAGGCAAGGCAAGGTGACTACAAATCAGCCCATATTTATCACTTACCTGAGACTCAATTGGGCCAATAGTGCAACCAAAGACAGCAATTACCCAATGAAAAGGGAGTCTGCTAGGCTGTGGCCATAAAGGGCAGAAACACAGTCCTCGTCAGAGAGAAGCCGTGGCCAGTACATGTGCTCTTACCCCAAGAGGAGATTTGTTTACCATACATGTTAGATCTTGTCCTTTTGTCCCTTTTCCCACGTTACCCTGACTCCTGTAGCAAGGAGCGGGGAGAGGGGGCACCATAGCTAGACACATCAGGACCTGTCTGGGTTTGTGCTGGGCCTGTTTGGTCCTACCACAACACTTACCTTACAGTCTCTTCAGGAAAGCTTATACTTTGTCTCATAAGTCAGTTAAAATGAAGTGTTCAGACCTGTATCTCTGCATAAAATACATTCTTTGTAAGAGAAGTAGGGTGCCCCATATTCATCTTCATCTTTATCATTCACTTCTGTTACTCAAAGACTGAAATATGCACGTAGCAGAGCAACAAAGAAGAAAATAACTTTTATGAAAAGCATCCTTCTGTAGAGTGATGGATAAATGGAGTAGGACATTTTTTTTTCCTAAGGCAGTTATCATAAAGTTGGATGATTTACAGGAGGGGTGAATTTGGTTCACTGTCTTCCATGCACAGATGAATTCTTTCATTGAGAGCACCTCTTAGCAACTGTATCCACAGTCTCATGGCAACGAATTGAATCTATGATAAACTTACTATAGAATATAATTGAAATGAAGCATTATACCTTTCCATACTAGACTGTTATTATGCAGGTTCTTATCTGGAATAATCACGATGAGGCAAAGAGAAAAAAAAACTACCTCATTTTTGAAAGTGGAGAAGAAATCAATGAGGTAGTGCTTTTCATTTCTATTTCCATTAAAAGGCATCTGACCTTACTCGCCACATCTCCGAAGAGAGACTCTTAAGAGAGAAAATATTCACTATACAATGTGGAAACACTTTATTGCATATTGATATCAGTCTGTAATAATTAAAAGAAGAGTGGAAATGACATTTCATTTTGAGAACATCACTTATTTATCAATCATTCTTGTGGGAAAACCAAAATAAAACCTCTCCAGTGGCATCTTTTGAAGACTATCATTGAAATTTACACAAAAATAAAAAGCTGTGGCAATCCCATCCTGCCTTTCACCCTCCTACTCTATTCAGGCTTATATTTGTTTGTTTGTTTGTTTTTTTAATTGGGATTAAAGCTTTTTCTGCATTTCTTCTTTTGTCAGTCTTAACATGCTTACTTAGGAGTTGAGATTTTCCCTCCCTCCCCATGCTATAGTTTGTCATGGTGACCTGACAATGTCTCTCTGTGCTGAACAGCTTCAAGTTCAAGTAAGGAGTGGGATAGCAGGGCAATACGTTGCCTCTGTAGTAATAAATACTGACATTCATAGGAGAATTCAATGTTTAAATATTTGGATAAATTGACAAAGAATGACCCAGGGGTAGGGTTGGGGTATTTGAGAGCACAAAATGCAAAAATAACCCAAACTTGTAAATGCTTATTTGACTTTATGGAGGAACTCTTCAGTGGAGGAGATGAGAAGAAGGGGTAATCATCCCACCACTATTATTCACCTTTGAATCTTACTTTATTCATTATTTGGTCTCCATAAAATCCCTCAAGAGAGGGAAAATAAACCCAACCAACAACTTTCTCTGAAGGACAATTCAAAAAGGTTTTGATTTGCTTTTTTCCCCTCATGTACTCTTTATTGAATATGGAAAGCCTTAGGACTCCGGACAGCTAATTCATGTGCCTGGTAGCATGATTTAATAATTTGCTCTGAAATGACAAAAATTCACCCATTTCAGCAAGTTCTGGGTGATGCTGTCGTGATGGGTGTAATACAGAAGCAAACAGCAAAGCATTTCTCATGCAATTCAACTGTTCCGAAAAATTAAATTGTCAAGAAGCAAAGCTAATTAAGTTCAGAGTGGACTTTTCTCTGTGATGATGGTAACTTGGCATAGAGGTTCATGCATAAACCAAGTGTGTGTGTGTATGTGTACATGCAGAGGTATGATGATTTTATATGGCTGCCTCAATCACAGCCTTTGTCCATACATGTTCCGGCTTACACGCTAAAAGGATAATAAGATCATAACCTCCTTCAGATGTGCCAGGCATTCAGCTCTAGCAGTCTTGATATACACTTATAGGTATAAAATACAAGCCTATCTGTGATATCTAGCTCATAAAAACAGGCTTTAGGATGCCCTCATGCATTCTTTTCCATAAAGCAAGCAAAGAACATGGTGAGTGAGTAGCTCTTAGATTTAACTATTTTAAGACCCAAAGAGTGCATAGATCATTTGCGTATAATGTAGGACGACTGAGGAGGATGTTACCCCCTCTAAAAGGCATTAGTATTATTCCAGGATTTTCACATGCATGAAGCTTTACCAGGGTCATGTCTGTCAATTCCCCTTTTAGCAGCTCTAGTAGGTGATCATTCGCTTGGTTTCAGAGCACAATACATAGGACCAATCATTTTGTTCCAAAACAATTTAACATTTTGAACCAAAATTAAAATAAAACCTCACCCATATTACCTAGCATTTTGCTGAAATGTAGCTATGTTGAAAATAAACTCTTTTAGAAACATCATGACTTTTTAATTTCTGAGTTTTCATATATCTATCATAATAAAATGTACAGGATGTTCAGATATTTGCAGAAATACTTTAGCACAGCATATGTAACAGAAATGATCAGACAACTTCATTTTTTTTCCTTCTTTCCTTTCTCCCCCTGCTACAGTTTGGTCATTGATGTTTCCCAATAATGTAAAATCTTCCATTTCATAGGAAAAGGATTTAAACCAGTGATTCTCAAATTGGAGTCATCTGCAGTAATCTGCATTTGATTTGACTGGATTGCAGCTCATTACTGAAACAGTTAGCATCTCGTAAGATCAAGGCTGAACTAAAGCAAAAAAAAAGCCCTACTGAAGCTAAGCAGACTCTGTTTGAAATATTTGGCTGATGTTGTATCTCTCACTACAGTGATGTCCTTTAAAATCCATATTCTCACAGTGCCCTGCTTTTCCCATTAGTTCAGATAATTTGTCCAGTCAGCTTTGTACTATTTCACTACTATCAAGCCAACACACACAAATTCTCCATCCAGCTTCCCAGCTGGCAAAGTGCTTTTGGTTATTTCTATGCCAATGTTAATATTCCATATTAATTAAACATGTTGGATAAAAAAGGGAAAAAATTTTGGGGAAAAAATAAAAACAACCCACAACAGCAACACCCCTTCAATATTAAATGAAATTCACAACTTACTGTCGTGCATGCTTTTTCAATAGTTAATGATGTTACAAGACTAACATATTAGACTTAAGATGAAAATGAACTAACCTAATGTGATGTTTGCAAAAGTTGCTGTAGGGACTCCCAACAGCTTGGTCACTGACCTGCAACTGCAAGGCACAAAAGAGAGAAAAATAACTCTTCCACACAACCCCTGATGAAATAACTCTTTAAAAAGGCAACTAAGAAAAACAATTGGTTATGGAAATTCATAAGGACGGCATTACATATTATGCAAAAATGCCAGCACAAAGTGAGGCTATTAGGATTGTGTGTATTCCATGCAGCTTTGCCCAGCAGCAGAGTGGCTCTCAAGCTGTTAAGCATCAAGAGTCTATGCTATAAATTTGCAGTGTCTAAACAGAAATACAGAAATATCACCACCATTACACTTGGATTTACTACTCAGGGTACCCTGATATGATTTATGAATATCAGTTTTAGCCATTGACCTCTTTCTACAGGTAAGCAGAGTGAAGAAAAAAAAAGACAGGTTTCATATGGAAAGAAACTGACTGAAGGTTTTAGAAACAAATGATCTTCTGTGCTTTCCGCCTTTGAGGCAAAGGAAATTTTGAGACTATTTTGTAAAAACATATACCAAAATCTGTCCCTTGTTATCAGATAAAATAGTTCAGAATATTTCTTTTTGCTTACATGAAAGTTTGTACTTGCAAGTGAAATGCTTGTTTGAAGCTTATAAGCCTGAAGATAGTGTATTTGAAACCAGAAGAAAATATTTTTTTTTTTTTTTAAGAGAAAACTAACACAGTAGAGGGGAGCAGGAAAGATGTTAAGAAAAAAAAATGGTGTGAGTACAAAAAATATTTTTGTAGCAGACCGACAAAGCTTTCTGCACTGTTTCTTGCACCCTTTTAAAACTACAGAAACAGTGTCCCTGATAATGATGCTAATGGACCTGAAAAAAGTCATAGCTAATTCATATTCAAACAGAACACATTCCTAACTACAGAAACTTGCTTCTTGTATCCAAGTGATGCAATATTCTTCTCAGCATTAAAAAGTTAACATTTTTAAATTGTTCTAAGATATGAGTATTCATTTATTTTCAGTATGTAATAAAGAGAGATTTTTAAGCAATATTTTAAAGTGGATATCAATCATAAAAATATTAATAATTAACAACTAAGATTCTGAATAAATAATAATGAAGATACTAGATAAAAAACACATTTCAGTACATATGACATGATTTTTTTAAGAAAATCAGGAGCTTTTCATCAGCACCAAAAGTGATGACGAATCAGCAATCAAATGGAATTCAAATGAGTGCTTACCAATCTTTCTACTCCTTCACAAAAGCTTAGATGAAAAGAAAAACATGGAACTAAGGGTCAATTGACCTGAATTGTTTTAGGCCAGGAAGAAAAACAGACTCCATCCACAAGCCCCCCTTGCAGTGAAGAGCCAGTAATCTACTGTCTTTCAGTTCTCAATATGCCCTGAAACAAGTGTCAGAAATTAAAGCTTACACTCTACCAACAAAGTCTTTGGAGCTCTTTTTATCACAAAAGAAACACAAAAACAAAAATTGCAGTGTCTTTTGCCTCTCTAAACCAAACTAGTCAGTGCAGCTGCAACACATGAAGATCTGTTCCAGCAGTTTCAGAGATTTGGATAAAAAGGAAGATTAGAATATATTGACAAACAACATTTTAGTGTAAAACTTACATCAATTTCATAGTTCTTCTCTAATCCCTTCCATGTCCCAGTTTCAGCATAGTCATATCCTAATCTTATATTCTTATTGATTATATTACTTTTTCTTCCCCTAGATAGTTTTAAAATACACACATCTGAGATGCTTTATTTGGAAATTGGTGCAGGAGACTTTTAGCACCTCTCCAATTATATCTTGTGAAACAGACTCTCAGGGGATTTTCTGTAAAACGTTCCTTCATTACCACTCAAATTACATCTTCACATTTATTGACAATAATCCTGAAGAGGGTGAGTTTCTGCTGTAAGTCAGCATTCACCATCAGGAGTAAGGATTTCAAGAAAATGTACATTAAAACATATACTGCAGAAACTACAATTCTTGCTCTGCAGAATGCTACTGAGCGAGCAGCTATTCTTTTGCACAGATCACGGTTACAATACTGGAAAATAATAGCCTCGTTTACCATGAAGCAACACTCACAAGCTGAAATGATGTTTGTAGATGTGATGATGGCTTATTAGCTAAATATCTACTCACAGATTCATGTAGGGAGTAAATGAAAACAAACCAGCCAACCAAACCAACCAATCAACCAAACAAAAACAAACCACCCACTTGTGAGCTGTATTTCAGCAGGTATTTCTATTGTTTGCTGCCATAGATTTCCATTGTTTCAATGATAATGTCTTTCATTTGGGCACTTGGGGAAAGTGGCACATAGAGACACAGGCATTTAAGTGGGTTCCTAGAATGAACTTCTGATTTTCACTACCTCCTTCCAAACTTTGCAGAATCCTTTCAGGATGTGGTTTCCACAGCTTTCTCAGCCTCATGCAGACTCAGAGTAATTTGAATTTGTGTAATTAAAAATTAACATCTTAGCTGAAACGTAGGGGATTTTTAATTCTCATTTGGCATTTAAGTAAACACATTTAGCACACAAGTAAAGAGAAACTTAGAAAACAGCTTTTTTGAAAAAACACCAAACAAACAAACAAAAAACAAACAGAAAAAGCAAAATATTTTAGCTGTGTAGGAAATGAAGTAATCTCATATATTAGAAAAATAAAATAAAATAAAATTTGGATACACTGTGTATAAAGAGTCTCCAACTCCAGAAGTTTCATCTGACCCAAAGCAGGAAAGTGGATTGATTTGTTTTTTCCATTCAACTTAAAATAAACTTTTTTCTTTTAATTTTTGCTCTTCAGTCATGACATCAGAAATTCATTATTCACATAACTTTCACTTTAGTGTCATGTCTTTAAAAGTTAATTCCACCTTACTGGAGCAACTACAACAATACAAGTTGGAGAAAAACTTGTCTTCAACATAAAATTATTCGTTACCATTATTATATAAAATAGCCCTCTTCCATATTTTCTTTCTAAGGAAGAGACTTTAGTTTTATTAAAGTGAAAATTACAAAGATGTTATGCTGCAGGTCTAATCCTGCCAAGTACCTAATGAATAATATTAAGCAGCTGCCATGGAATGTCCAAGAATGTATTTTTTCAAAAAGGTCATGCAATATGAAACAACTGGCTTATCATATATGACAAATACAACAGATATGAATCCCGCAATTTATGCTTAAGACTCTTAGTGATTTCAGCAGACACTTTACATGAACAAAGGAGGTAATACTGCATGGGAAACTGTTGTGAACTCAGATATACTTGTACCTGGCAACTGGTTGCCAGTTATGTTCTCAATGGCCCCTTGGGGAATTGTCATGTCTACTTGGCTGGCAAAAAGCTGTTTAGCTCTAAATTTACCTGGTCATCTTTTTGTTTTATTGTGGCTGACATCTTCCTTATAATTGTATATAAAGGGTAATGAAGAATCTTCTCTGGTTTTACTGTGAATTTCATAAGGTTTTTTTATACTGTTCATGAAGGTTCACGAGTTTGCAATTTGTAATTAGTAAAAGTCTCAGATTTTGTTCTAAGTGCAACCTATTTTTACTGTCAGGCTCACTAATAAGCAGACAATACCTGAGCCAGCCTATGCTGGCTGTCATTTTTGTTAGTTCACAAAGCACAGATGTATCCCAGGCTCTTCATGATTTCCTGATATTTACCTGCTTTCAAATGGCTCTCTTAATAATATACTTCCCTTTCCTCTTAGCTAGCTTTTCTCTAACCATATAGTACAGTATTGTCAACCTCATTTACAATGAGGCATCCACTATTTTACTGTCTTTCATTCTCATCACTTACAGCGGCACATGGATCTCCTAATCTGAAAGACAAAGAGAGGGAAGGAGGAAGAATTTATGTTAACAATGAGGTAGGTGTTAACTTAGGAAATTTTTCTTCTCTTCCCAGCACTTTTTGGCCAGCCTGACTGTTCAGACTTCAGATCCTACCTCTTCACCTTACTGTAAAAGAGGCTGTAAAAGATGTATGTGACTGAACCCACCCGGAATGATCAAGAGAGGGTTTACCTTCACAGAGTTCAGAAAATCCATAGGCTAAATAAGGGGCAGGACACATCTTTTACCCCTTTCTAAATATATGATGATAAACTAGCAGGAGAGAAGTAATATTGGGTGAGCTCTCATAAAGATACAGACTGAAAAGATGGAGGCCTTTCCAGCTAACATTTAGCCACATTTGCAAGGCCAACAAGGTGTGTTAGGCTTTTCGGCCAGGGAGAACACCTGACCCCAGAATGCCAGGACTAAAGAAAGTAACAATTATCAGCAGGAAGATGAGGTGAAATGCTTTGGGATGACTTGAAGACAAGAATCTAGGACAGGAATCAGTCCTTAAGGGAAATAGTAACTTAGTCATCTCCTTCACAATGCTGCTTGTCATGTACAATTTTTGAACAATGATTATTGAACACTGATCAATTATTTCAATTCAATTATTTCATCTCCCCACTTTGAAAAATATATGTGAATCAGGCCATCAGGTTTTCAGGAGCAGTTATTCATCTGACTGAGGAAACCAGAGGTTGGGAATATCCAGGTGCATATATTGAAGCATAACCTTGGCTTTCATTGGCCTTTCTTAAAAGATATTGATTGGTGTGTCTCAGCAGGTTGTGATGTCTGTGTGCAAGAAACCAAAGCCACAAAGTGGCTATAAATTGTCTTTTGGGATTGGTCTAGAGAATTGGATTTTACTGTTATCATCCTTACAGGAAAGAGTTCTCAACTGTGCTTGAAGCCAAAAGGATTAGTTCATTGTGTGTGGTCTTTAACTCTCCATTCTTATTCTGAATTAATTTCTAACATAACATCAGCTTACACGAGTTAAATACAAGACGTGCACAAGTAAAAGCTTGATAATCAATTTACTTCTCTTTAAAACACTTTACTGAAGAAAAGTAACTGAGATGAAGGAGGGTAATGACAGAGCAGCAGCAAGATGATCAGCTTCAGGCACCTCTTTATGCTGACATAATGGGATAATGTTGTAATTACATTAGTTCAAACACATAATACCTGAGTAGTGGAAAAGTAATCTGACCTCTCATGTTGAGCTGCACAAGTATTACTTGACCCTTCCTCCCATGAATTTCTATGCTATTGCATATTTGCTAAAGAGAACCAAAGACTTGTGCTGTGACATAGTTTCATAATTAGGTGTCATTCCATACAGAAACCAGGCTGGGAAAGACATCCAATTAATAAAATAATTAGATTTTGCAGTATGTTATCCACTGGATGTGAAAAACAATCTAAGCTGATTACCTTTTAGGGCTTTCTTTGTTAGTATCTTCATTGACTAGATATAAAGTATCACTTTTCTAAACTAGCAGGGAAAAAAGAAACCCAAACAGATTGCTTCGTGTGCAAGAGCTGGAGTAACTGAGAATGCAGTAACAGAATCACAAATATTCATTAAATGTGATTTACAAAGTGTGTAAAGGATCTATCAAAAGTAGTTAAAGCGTGGGTCTAGTATTATTTCATTGGATGATGCTAAATGCAGTGGTTGCAATGAGCCTTTTTATAATGCTATAAAATATTCCAATCTATTTTAAGAGCTTTATTAATAAAGTGCCTACATGAATTCAATTGGAAAATACTGAAATACTCAGAGTTGTGGTGTATGGTTCCTAGAAACTGTAATTTTCAAAGCCTTTGAATAAATCAAGCTTAACAGAGAGGTTGTTGGACTACTATGACAGTGACTAAGCAAAGCACTTTTATTTTATGTCTAGATTTAAGTGTGATTATAATTTCATGCACAATTTTAAGCACATATTAAACGGTTTGATATATAAATATATGCGATTACTTTACTATTTAACTCATTTTTATATAATCTACTTCTTTTGTGACCTTGTGTGTTAGCAGACACAACCATTTATTTAAATTAACTCTGGATGGGCTAGATTGACTGTATGAGGCTAGAAATAACACGCAGATTTGCTAAGCCAATCAGAAAGAAACTGATCAATAATGATACATTGACCAATTTTGACTCTGCTGCAACAACATCAGACTGAATGATTCTATCTACATCAACAATTTAATACAACAAAAACAAAGTAGTAGTAAAAGCACATCATTACAGATTTTTTTTTTCCTACTTTGAGGCTAATTTTATCAGAAAATGCTGTATTTTCCCAAAGTAAATTTTACAATCAGCATTCCAGGCTGTTTCACACAAAGTTTTAACAGCATTAAAACAGAGTTTCCTAAGAGTGTCCTTTAAAATACATTTTTCATATGCTTTCCACAGAGGAACAGAATTAAATTCTCTTACCTTTCAAACAGAGGATGTAAAGTAGTCATATACAAAACCATTCTTCAACTGAGGATGCTGAATATTGCTACTATTTTTCATTCCTCTCTTATTTCATATTTTAGCCTTTTTTAAGCTGACATTACACTTTTCTGATATACAGAGAACCAAGCCAAGATTAGAATTTTTAAAAAAGGACTTCTTAATGGCTTTTCATTTTTGCGATATGTCATAAATCATACTAATTAAAATACATTGGTAGATATGTTAGAAAATACTACTCACTCTTCAGGGTAATTTTGTGTTATGAATATAGTGACCAGAACCATTAAAACACTACAATCAGTCTAATATAGACACTACTGTTTGCTTCATTGTTGCCACATGTCAGTTGAAAACATCCATGCTGCCAGCAAGGAAAGCTTTTTCTTGTCAGTCAGAAGCTGCAAAGAAAGGAATGAGTCTCCACACTGACAGCAGCACAGTCATGAAGAGGTCAGCAGGCAAGTAAGTGACTCATCATGCTTTGTTTGTTTATGTATCTACCTAATCTTTCTGAGCCATTTTTATGGCACAGTTATCCTATTAACATCAAAATTATAACACAGCTGAGATATGTTAGATATGGAGAGTAAGTTTCAGAGGTACAAAGCTAAGGCGACTAGTTAAGAGAGTTTCTGGAGACTGGCCTGTTTGCCATTCTCTTCCTTTTCTGTGCTGCTATATAAACAACAGCTGAGTTGAAATTTCTTAAAAATCAGAGAAATCAGACTGCAGCAACTGAAACGCTAGAGTCAGAAAGATGGCAACTGGGCTACAAATAAAATTCAATTAAATAGCTAAAAGATTTAACTGGGATTAACAAGAATATATTCAGAAAACTTCATTAATTTTCACATGACATTAAGCATATCGCAGAAAATATATTGTTATTTGGTGATGGTTTTATACTGCCTGGTGAAATGGAGTTTCTTTTAACTTCCACATACAAACCAGTATCAAGCTCTGTCAAGGTTTTCTCCTTGCATTTCAGAAGTGATCCTCAGTAAAGAGAGAGATAAGTATCTTACAGCCACAAGTGTTTGGCAAAGCAAGCAGAACAAAAATTGAGAAAGCTCTGAAGTGTATGTAGTTTGCTTGTACTTCTATGGTCTTATTGCAGCCTATGCTAACCTCAGCCAGCAACATTTTGTGGATTTACTTTTGCAAAAATTAACATGTTATCATGCTTATTCCCCAGTTTAATATTCTTTACTTTTGCACTAGTTTTAGAATTTGTTGTGAGCTGGCTGGCTTCACTGCAGTCTGAATGCAGTAACACAAACATATGCATTGTAGAACTTCAGTTTAACAGGACATGGCATAACTCAGAGTAAAATAAAACACAAAAGTCAAGATGTAGGCATCAGAACAATTGCTCTTCATGTGTAAGAAGTGGAATTTGTATATACCTACTGAGTTCTAATAGATTTTGTTGGGTTTTGTTTCCCCAAGGCACAGATTGTTTTTTGGGGTCATTCTACTTGTTTTATTTCTTTGGTAGTGTATACAGAAAACAATGAACTATTGAGCAAAAAATATAGATTACATTTGTGAATCATATGCATTGCTATGTCAAATTAATTCTGCTATTTATTTTCTAAAACAATTGTGTCAATCTGTGTTCTGTCAAAGGTTTTGTAGAGACAAGCTTTTATTCAGTGCTAATACCCCCAAACACTGCTTTCTCTTCCTTTTTATTTCAATCTTACCTTTCACTATGACAAAAAAGAACACCTTTCCATTTGTAGTTGTGATTTTTTAACCCCCTTCTTTGAGAGTGTACTTTTTTCCTAAATATTTGCAATGGTTAGTGGCCTCTGTTAGAATGTAAGCAAGATCTGTTGTGGACTCTTTGAACACACCATCTCTTTTCAGTTGGTTTTGACTGTGGGAATAGGCCCCAAGTGCTTCTCTCAATCCTATGGCATATGAATATAAAAGTGCAACATCTTATAGTGCTTTTTCTCTCAGCAAGAGAAGCTTTTAATGTTAATACAGTCTCACCCAAGTTGTAATGGAAGCAATAATCAAACATATCATTTGCATTGTTCATTGCACATCTTCTTACTCTTTAAGCATGGGAGATTAGCTAACACAGCTGTCTGGTACTTTTTTTTTCTTAGCTGAGCAAATAAAAGTCCCTGCTGTTGTCACTTCATCACGTCTTCCCATGATGGATCAATACTTCCCTGCCAGGCTGTCAAGGGAGAAGAGCAGCAATCTGGACTTAGATTATAGAGCTCTCAGGAGAGAAATGTTTCAAAAAAACCTCCCAAAACATAACTGTATACAACTGCTTGTCCTGCCAGCTGTTAGTTAAAAAAACTAAATCAATTCATGATATAAGACCCTAACAATAAAGAATTAAGAAAAGTCTGTTAATGGAGGAAGGTCACAGATTCTGTTCACAGATTGGTCATGCTTCCAGAAAATTATAGTCTATGTGAGCAAGATACGCATTTGTCCCCAAGTGTCAAATTGAAATTGAAACCAGCTTCAAAAACTGCCTGGAATTTACATATGAATCTACCTCCCTGCTCAACTGGAAATTATCAGAGTTTGAGCACTTTCCTACTCCTCCCAGGTGACAAGGGTATATTTTTGGACTCCTTCTGCAGTCTAGGCAGACTTCTGTACTTATACAAGTTCCCAGAAGTACCCGGTGATGGGTACTAAACAGCAGCAGGAAATTTGCCAAGAGGAAGTTACAGAAACAAAGGATATCCAGAAAGTATAATCTACCATCAGATTTAATGTCAGCCAAAGATGAAGAGAGGACATACACTGAAGGGGAACTCTTTTGAAAATTTATGTCCTAATCTAGACTCTCAACTCTCCACAGACAGTGTCAGAACAGGGTGGTCGGGCTGTCTTGAAAATGAAACCTTCTTAAGTTGAAGTCTGAAGATGTGCAGAATACGCTTCTTTGTCTGCAGCTCCTACTTATGTATTGCACTTACAATAAAAATAAAATAAATAAACCAAAACAAAAACCTAAACAAAACAAAACCCCAAAAACCCCAAAACAATCAAACAAACAAAAAAAGCAACCAAACAGAAATAGTTTCTTTGATTCTTGATGTACCTCCTCAATTTCCACAGCTAAAGGTCTGCCTATGAGTTTTTAGAATCTACCAGTAGCAAGGACTGATAGAAGTAAATGGTTGCAGACGATCCCTTGCCAAATATATGTAGGTTCTCATATGACAAAGTAAAACTTTATTAGTTATTGAATACTTCAGGAAAAAGAAAATTTGTTAAATTTAATCTGCTCGTACTTGCAATTGATTCTTCATCTTGGGTATGAAACATCAGAATTTTCATTAACAATACATTATTCACTGCTTTTATACTCTTTAGGGTTTATGAGGTGTCACATGTAAGAAAAGTTCACAGAGTTTCAGATTTTTTCATGTTCCATTTCACAGCTGCATTTGTTAGTGTAAAAACTCATTAAAATTCCCTGCACATCTCATGGACACTATGCACATAATGTAAAAAGGAATAAATCAATTTATGAGAGTTTTGTAAGTCCTGAGAAGGGAAACACTGTTTCTGTAGTTGTAGAACATTTGTAAATATCTCATATATGAATGTTTTTTATATTACTTAAAACCCCCCTTATAAAGCCATAAAGACTACTGCTCATATTTGGTAGCAAGTCAATCTTTCTTTCAGACATCAAGGGATGACCTCTTAAGACCCAAAGATTTATCAAGTCAGCAGTTTATTCCCTTAGGCCACCATCTTCAGCCTCTTCCTCTTCTAGTCACGTCTATCGAAGGACTTTGCAAACCCCCATGAGGAAATGGACTAATCTACTTCTTTCTAAAGGAGAGGAATGATGCCTATACTGACTGCATTCTATGGGATGAGAAAGCTAATAAAGGGAAGGAGACTACATCTATTCGTGGAAGATTCAGTGTGATGTTTGTATTATAAGAAATAGCATTTGAGTGCTCTAGCTGTCAATCAAAAAACAGATATTGTTGCCCAGAATCAGCCACCACTACTAAGAAATTTTCAAGGAAATTCATTTGCCTTTTTACTTTATAAGCATAAAACATTCCTGAACTAATAGAAAAATCAAAGGACTGTTTTCATTTAAAAATAGAGGCTTTAATCTTTCTCTTCTCTCCTGTAAATCAATTGATTCATTAATAAGTGCATACACATGGTGATTAAATAGAAACCATCTTTTTTTTTTTTTTGAGAAAATAACTTATTCATTTCCAGCATATAATTGTCCACAAGTGGGTTTGTTTTTGGTTTGTTTTGGGTTTTTTTCTGTCTTACTTAGAAATAGTCACATATTCATTTCATACCATTCTTTGTAAATATTGCCACTGTATAAAAGAAGTGGCAATACATCCACAGCAGTACCTTCATCAATATATACACAAATTAGTTTCCTACATGCTGAGATAACCTGGTTAGGGAATTATAAGCAAAACAGGAAACAAGAGACTTTGTCTCTTTAGCCAATTACTGATTTCCAATAAATGAATTGAAACAAACTTTATACATATTAAATGATTGAAAAAATTCTGCGTTACTCTTTTCAAACAGTTGCATAGCTTGATCTGTTTCATGATCTCCCTAACTTTGTGTCCAATTCTCTCTATTATTAGTGCTGACTTCCTGTATTATTCCATTTGCCTTTTCCTAATACAAACAAAAATTAATTTAATCTCATTTCTTCATATTCCTCCACCAAGACATTTTTCTTTTTAGTCATGGCAGATGACATCTAATTTTCAGGTTCAGAAGTGCCCCATTATCTACTCTGCTGGCTGTTACTGTGCTGAAAAAGTGTTACCATGGGGAAGGATAGAGATCAACCTGCAGGGCTCTGATAAGCAATACTTTATGTTTATTTTTAAAAATTCTATGTACCCTTTCAGTTGGGGAACCTGACATGAAAATGCATGAATCTAACCAACTGGAATTTAAAAGAAAATAAATAAATAAAAGTGTGGTTTGTGGGGTTTTTTGGTTGTGGGGTTTTTTTGTTTTGATTTTTGTTTGTTTGTTTTTTGTCTTACTTTAGATTAAAATATAACATCTTATAATAATAATAATGATGAACAATCTTCCTCATGGAAGACACAACCATGTAAAATAGTTTAAGCTGAGGAGTTCTGGGATGTGCTGTGGGGAGCAAGAGCGTAATCAGATTCTCCACTGCCAAGGATGGAGCAATAGAGAGCATCAATTGAAATAAAGTAGCAATGACAGCAAACACAACAGGGCAAACAGAATCATGTTTTAAGCATGCAACAATACTTTAGCAACTGATTAGTGTTCTATAAACCATAGTAAACAAACAACTGTGCTATGTCAGTATCCACATTTTCATTCCATTCTGGGAACCTATTGCCTTTTATAGTCTTCTACCCTTCATAAAATGGTATTCTTCAGGGTCAGTATGGGGACTGGCCTTGTTTAACATCTTTGTTGGTGATGTGGATTGAGTGCACCCTCAACAAGTTTGCCAATGATGCTAAACTGTGTGGTGCAGCTGACAAACAGGAGGGATGCAATGCCATCCAAAGGGATCCTGACAGACTTGAGAGCTAGGGCCGTGCAAACCTCATGATCTTCTACAAGCCTAGGTGCAAGGTCCTGCACATGGATTGGGGCATTACCAAAAGCAAATAGAGCCATTAGGGTGATGAGTGTATTGAGAACAGATCTGTAGATAAGATTTTGTGCGTGTTGGCTGATGAGATATCAAGGTGTCCTGATAGTGTACACTCACATCTTAAAAAGCCACCCATGTCCTGGGCTGCATCAAAAGAAGCATGACCAGCTCCTATTCCACTCTCACAAGACCCTACCTAGTGTACTCTGTTCAGCTCCGGGGCTCCCAGTGTAAGGAGGCCATGGACTTGTTGAAGTGAGGCTGTAGACTTGTTGGAGCAAGTCCAGAGGAGAGAGGAGTGCCACAAGATGATCAGAAATCTGGAGCATGTCTCCTCTGAGAATGAGATGAGAGAGTTGAAGTTGTTCAATCCACAGAAGAGAAGGCTCCTTTGAAACCTTATAGCAGCCTTCCAGTACCCAAAGTGGGTCTACAGGAAAGCTGGGGAGGGACTTATTGCAAGGGCTTCTTGTGACAGCACAAGGGTAATGGCTTTAAACCAAAACAGGGTAGATATAATGTAAGGAAGAAGCTCTTTGCTAAGAGTGGTAAGGCACTGGAACAGGTTGCCCAGAGGCTATCCATTTGAGTAGTGACAGCTTCTTAAAAACAACTGACTGAACTCATCTGTTTTCTTTAGCAGATTTGTTGTGAAATATTCAGATTCGTGCTTCTTTGAAATTTCAGAGAACTCTGGAGGATATATTGATGTCTTTCTACAATTACTTTGTCAATTAAAGACAAGCAGCTTAAATTAGATTGAATGTTGCTGAAAGGAACATTGTAGCTTACTAGGAAGGAGTTAAAATATTGTAGTAATATTAAAAAACAGTGTCAGCTATGTTCCCATTTCCTAACTAGACACAGCAGAAGATGCTTATAAATACACAACATGCATATTAAAATCATACAAACCATCCATAAGTGACCAATATTAATTAATTTGCTGGATACATAGAAAATCTGGTAGTCAGACAGAAATGCCTGATTCAGTCAAGTTGAAATTGAGGATCCATTCACAAACACCTAAAACAAAATTAATTGATGAAAATAATATTTAATTTATTGGTAATGTTGGTTTGTATTCCGTGAAGGTTTTTTAAGTAAATCACTACATAAGTAGTTCATTAATTTATAAATCCTGGTCTTCTTTGCTGTCTCAGACACCAGTATAAAAATGTGTATTTTAGTTTAACCATATGACCAAAACATCTGTTACCTGTTATTATGTTTTGGACCTTGAAAGCTGCCTCATTTTCATTAGGTCCCCACTACGTGTTTTACAATCTGCAAGTGGCATAAAAGTACATAACAGATGTTACTTAGTATTGGACTGCATGACTTCCCGTTATCCAAGGCAGCAAATCTTTTTTTAATTCATCACAGAACATAAGGATGCTTCCATAATCCAGCCTTTAATAAAAAAAAAAAAAATCTAAAGAGACACTCATGGCTTACAAATGCCTTACAAAAATCCTCTTTTCTGTGTTTTGTTCCGTGAGAGCAGCAGTCAATAAAATAGCTGTCTCTGCAGTCCTCCCACTAAACAAATCTCTCAAGCCCATTTCTGCATATTCACTATTGACTGTAACAAATTTGGCTGGGTTCAGACTTTTAATGTATTTTTGCTTGCATCTCCTATGCAAGAACTGTGTTTACGCTGATTCACTGTGATCCACAATCACAGTAGAGGTAGAATGAGAAGCTGATGTTATCACCGACAAAATTCTACCATCGTGTGCTAATTTTGCAACAAAAATTGTGTACTCAGATAATGAAATCCCTAGGAAATTCAGGAAAAATATTTACTGTTTTGTATCAGTTCAGAAGAGCTGGAAACCCATTCATGTAGTCACTTCTTTGGGCCCTTTCAAACAACTAGTAACTACCAACTGAAAGGTGAAAGGAAGCAGCTTCTTGAGATGAAACTTAGTTGCAACTTCTTCTATCTTCTGGTGTATTTATGATAAAACAACTATTTTTTAGACTAATTTCTATATCTATATCTACCTATCCCACCTGCTAAACTGAAGTATTGTTTTTATGGTGACAGGTGAATCAATATCCCTCTGTAGGGGCATTCTTTATAAATACACTGCAGTCTTCCAAAAATTCTGTCTTTCACATGCAGCTTATTAAACTACTGTCAAACACAATAGCACTGAGATAATGGAAAGTTAATTTTTATTTATTTTCTTTTGCAGTATTTTCACATGCTTTTGTGATTTTTTCCTTTTTATTCTTTTTTTTTTCTTTAGACATCTAAATATTTCAGAATTCTACATTCTGAAGAGTTTGTCCTCTGATATGCAGGCCTTCCTCCATATTCTCCAATGTTTTCATTTATAGATGCACTGCCTCACCTGATTTTATGTTACTCATGTTTTTAAGCAATGATTAATTAGAAATCTTGTATATTAGGAGAAAACTACTAAATGTTTGACAAAATGATATAAAGAAAAATAGTCCTAGCCTTCTAAAGAGTCAGTTATCTTTTGTTAGTTGGTGAATGATCTTCATCAGCCTCTGCATAGGAAATGAAGTGGCCATGTTGTATTTCTTGAGCTAGCATTTTAGACCACTTGGTCAATTTTTGGTGGGACACAGCAGCAGCAGCAGCTGTATCATTAGAAACACCCAAGAGAAGGTTTAGGAAGTGATTTCATTCTATTATTTGTTGTCTTTTAAGTGAGATAAATGTCTGGTTCCGAACATGTGAATTGACTTACCTTAAGTGTATATAGTGGTGCAGCTACACATGCTTAAGATGGTGACAAGTATATTCTGAAAGAGCTAGGGATAAAGAGCTTCACTGCACAGACACTATCTTACACACAGGACAAACACAGTGTGATTTTTTTAACAGCTTCTAAGTGATTTAAGGTCTAAAATATTTATTGTCTTTCGATAGGATTTGCGTTATTTCTGCCTACACATTTCCAGGCATTCCCAGTTCCCCAGCCCCCAGTGAAATCAAGAGATCATTTCAAGCTATGAAAAATATATGATTGAAAACATGTTAAGTAGATACTTATCACTAATTCTAGATTCATTAATTTTTAATGAATGTGTGTGTACATTTTCTGCAGAAATAATGAAAGACATGATAACTTAATAACTAAAATAGCTCTTCTCATGCAAACTACTCTGGCAATGCAAATTAATCAACAAAATGCTAACACAGCCAGAATTCCTGAAAAATCATTGTTCTAAAAGTACAAAGATGTTATTTTAGTTCTTATCTATATCAAAGTGGATTGTGCAGCTTTGAGAAGGTAATTTACCAACATCTAAATCTATGTTTAGTGGAACTGAAATTGTTCTGAATGTGGTACTAATTATTGTTTACAAGAATGCCTTTCTAAGAAGAAAAGTATTACTCTCATACCTGTGTTTGCTAATTTCAGCATTCCACAGGAATTAAGTTTGATTAAAATTACTTCTTTATGAAAGTTTTTTCTTTAAATTGTAAGCAGAAGGAATATTCCTTCCTTATCCAATCTTTCATTCTTATTCAAGTGTCTGATTTTTTCTTCTGAAGTATAACAACCTCTATATAACAACTTGATAAAACCAGTAAAAAATCTGAGGTCTTTTGTCATTTCTTAACGTTTACATTAGTTAACTAATAAAACATTAATCTTGTCTTCAGGGTTCCAAAATGCCAATACAGATGTCCTGTACCAAAGGGAGTACTGCTGCAATAGGACACAACCAGCGTTCTGGTCAGAGACAGTTTTCCTTGGGGGCCTTTTCATTGCTTTAACACTAATCTGTGACAAAAAGGCCTTGTCCAATTCTTATTGCATTTAAGAAGCTTTTGGTGAGATTTGTATTGATTCAGAATAAGGCAACTGACAACACTGCAATAAACTTTTACTACTTAATACTGATCAATATGGATTTTTTCAACCTTTCTCAAGAAAATTGCTTTGTGTTGCTCCAGATATGGGCAAGCTGTTCCTAAGTTAATTGTATCTCATGCAACAGGTCATGCACTTTATCTGGTTCTAGTCTCTGAAATGAAACAATTTTAAACATTCTAGGAAAATTTTTATGCCTGTAACTAAATAAATCTGAAAACCTGCTGCTCTAAGAGGACTATGCTAGTAGCAGTCTCTCATTATTTGCAAAATGCTGTTGCTGTATGAGAAAGTGAAAATTTCTGCCACTAAAAAGCTAATCCAGAGTCTTCAAAGTTTTTCCCTAGTGTTATTATCAGCTTTGAGGCAATTTAAGCGTGATTTATTTTACTCAAATAAGGATACAGCATCAGAGTTTATGAAGCACTGCAATTCTAGCTGGAAGGTACCCAGCTGTGTGTAAGAACAGAGTACATCTGTGCTGTCTGGCACTCAGTGATGTGGAGATTTCTGCCCAATCAGATATCTGAACCACATGTAGTAATGAATTATTGGCTGCCTTTTATGTCAGCAAGTAGCATGGAGCTGGGAGCATGGATGACCCACACAGAGAGAAAACTTCTGTGAGCTGACACCTATGCTATCAGCTATACTATCCTAAAATCCTGTCGAGTTTACCACGTTGGACTAACCCTGGTCTGGTTCTGTACACATCTACTCAAGGTGACAGCCACTGGTAGTGCATCGTTCAGGTTACTTTCATCATAAAATAGAGTGGTTTGTATTCAGCAAAGCACCAATGCAAATCAAAGGAAAGACAGAAGCCTGAGATTCTTTCCAAAAATAAGCTTTTGCTCCAATAAAAAATGCTACTGGGAGAAACCTATGTAGGCTAATAAGCAGCGTATTCAGACACTGCTTGGGTGATAATGAAATAAAGAAACAAAAGGAGGCATCTTGCATTTTAAGTCAAAGTGCTTAATCTGACTGTTAGTGCATGCATGCCATCAACTCAGGTATCACTGAAGTGTCAATATCATATAATCTAATGCTATCAATACCTCAGTTACAAATTAGACCACAGGACATTTCACTTAAAATTATGGAAAAACATCTTTACTTTGAAGTTGACAGAGCACTGGAACGAACTGCCCAGAGAGGTTGAGTTTCCTTCTCTAGAGACTTTTTAAACCCTCCTGGATGCATTCCTTATCTGGCTGAACCTGCGTTAGCCAGCAGGGTTTGACTAGGTGATCACCAGAGGTCCCTTCTAACCCTTACCATTCTGTTTTTCTGGCCTCTTTCCCATAGATAAATGACGCAAGACTTCTCCTTTAAGAGCACAGCAATTTGCAGAATATGCACCATAAAATTATAAAATCCTGAGGCCAAAAGGAAGATATTTTTTCTCTGGATAATTAGTGGTTTCCTATTCCTTGATGATCTAGATGTCTCACACAACTGGCAAAATTGTTAAAATATAGTTAAGTTCTTTGGGGAGAAAATGAAGTCTGATAAGTATGCAACCAAATTGGAAACCACAAGAAAATTCCTGTCCATTCAGTAAAGAAAAATAAATATAACTTATGTGTGTGAAGAAAAGAGGTGGAGGGGTGGGGGGTTGGAGTGGGAAGAAATATTGCAGAGCTTTAATATGCTCAGCAGGAATTAACAGTATTCTCATTGACCCATGAGGGAAATTAAGGCAGAGAGGTATTTTCAGAAAAGCACAGGAAAACTTAGTCATATTCACCATCTCATCTCTCATATGAGGTTTAGCAGATCTCATGATGAATGGATCAATTAGTGGCAAACATACATCTTTTATTTGCCCTTCTTCAGCCACCTGTTACTACACCTGAATAGACTGATTTTAGAGAGTAAAATGAGCTGTGTGCCTTACCTTGACATCAGAGAATATCTAATCAAATAGCACATGCAGTGTCTAAGTTCATGATGAAGCTATATTATAAGCACCACATAGAATGTGACTTATGTGGATTTCTTTATCAATTCATTTGGGGGGGGAGAAAAAAAAACCACAAGAAATGTCATTCCTTTAGAAAATAGTATTTTAACTGAACATATTTAAAATATATCTCCATTGTGTGAAAAAATATCTCTCAAACAATGCATTTTGAATTCCTAAAATCTGAAATTACCATGGTTTTAGTAACCATGGTTGTGTCACTGTATGGATATTCATTTTCTCATCTATCGAATTCCATCTAATATCGTTTTCACTCAGATCAAAAGTGTACCTTCAAGCCCCAGTTTCTCATCAGACAGAAGTGGATGTTTGCTTTGACATGACCATAACCTAGTTCTGTGAGATAAAATGGGTTATTTTAAATTGCTTTTGTTGGTTTTAAACAATCACGTTGTCAATTGGAGCAGGTGTATTTCAAGCTACAGCTCAGTTGTGGCTGCCCCTTGTGAAGAAGAGCATGGTAGAATTATATCAAGCTGCCACAAGGACCTCTTCTC
This sequence comes from Indicator maculatus, assembly GCA_013399975.1. NCBI lineage: Eukaryota > Metazoa > Chordata > Aves > Piciformes > Indicatoridae > Indicator > Indicator maculatus. The sequence continues at coordinate 92,369 of VXBD01008090.1, read as the reverse complement.
TAGTTAACCGAGTAAAATCTATGAAAACAAATTGAGAAATCTAACAAAAATTATTATTTGAAATACAGTTCATATATATGCTTTATTACAGTTCTATTTCATTTGAAATACGATAATTCTTTAAAAGAGTTTCATTTCAGTGGTGTTTTATAGATTAGATTGCAATTAAAACTGACCTCTTGGTGGAAAATTGTAGCTGTTACCAAAAATCAGAAACAGACCCATGTGAGTTTCATTTCTCTAAGCATATAACCCAATTTCCTGAAGACAATTTTTTTTATGGTCTTTCTCTTCAACTAAAGATGCTATAATATATCTTGTAGGGCTACATGCTACAGCTTGCCTGTCACAGTTCACTTTGTTCTGGTAAAAAGAGGCTTTAGCCTTTACCAGTTCAAACTTGAATTTATGTGTATAACGATCCATACAAAAGATTGTGCCAGATGAGATGTGCTTACTGGACTGCAGGCATTAGTCATTAAATAGTGAGGACTGAATTCATTACCTTGCTGCTATGTTAGCTATGAATTAAATATGAAAGGTAGAAATAAAGGAAGGGAAACAGAAAAATTATATGGAAAATACAGGCTAAATGAGAGTAATTGTTTTAATATTCTCCAGTTTCTGAACAATACTGACTAATAGAAGGAGCTAAGCCAAATTCATCACAGTGAAATACTGTCCCCAAAATACAGCCCTTTTGCTGTTAAGGAAAAACCTCACTGCTGTTGCTGTAACCAGAAAACATGAAGAAGCTAGAACTGCTTCAGCCAGCAGGGATTTTCCCACCTTATTCTGATCTCTCTAAATAACAACCTGGTAGCTTCTGATGCAATTTGCCAGCTCTCAAGAAGCAGTGGATGAAGGAATGGCAGAAAGTAAATGGAAAGACCGTCATCACAGGGATAACAAGTTCTCATGCCCAATCATTTCTCCCTGTAAGAACAATCTCTATTTGAAGTATTGTTCTCATGCAGGGAAATCAAAAGAATTTACTTTGAAAACAGTCTTTAAATCTAATTAAAAATGAAAGCTTAGTAGTCGAACATAACTTTTTCTTTAGTATTTTGGCTCTCTAACAAATTTTTTAGTGTTAAAAAGGGGTGACTTCCCTCAGTATTTTATACCAAGAAAAATATCTTGAGTTAGCTTGTGTTGTAGTAGAACTCCTGGCTTGAGTTAGAGATACAGCCTACTACAGCACCAATACAATTTAATTTTAATTTCATTAATAAATTTCACATTATGGTCTGAAAAGACCAAAAGCCTCCAAGGTTAAGATTCACAGGTGGGGTTAGGGTTTGGTTTTTGTTTATTTGTTTGGTTGGTTTTAATATTACATCCAACTGAGTTGTTAAGCAGCATAAGCAACACTTGGAATAATATCTTCATAAACTGTATTTATCAAATCTTTATAATATCATAAATCTGTAGTGAGTGAAATGAGATGCAACCCCAAAGATATAAATGTAAGCCTATATTTCTTCATATAAGTTGTTAAATAACTCTCCAAGATTCTAATCATAATGAAAAGAAAATATATTAACAGTCTGCCATTTTACCCACAGGCATATCATAATGATACCCCCACTAATTAAGCCAAGACTTCATTAAAATGTTTCTCATTATCATTTGCAGTATTTTATGATAATTATCTGCCTTTTATATAACAAATTAAATTAATGCTTTTAATAACACCTTTAACCTTAGCTTAGCTAATTTTGAATGACAATGTAATGAGTACACTTAAATGCATACTTTAATTGCCCATCACATTAATTATTTTACCATGAAATAATTTAGGCAACTTATTCTCATTATTTGTTCCTTTTTTCATTGCAATTAAACACTCGATATGCTTCATGAGCAATGTTAATACAAGCTTAAATCAGTTCAGCTGCATTAGCGTATTTATAAAATATCAACATTGAAAGATTTTGCAGGTGACATTTAAAATTTCTATTCTTTTTATACTGTTAAGATTGAATTAAGTTGTGCTAGTGAAGCAAAATAAAGGTTGAGTCCTATTTTTTCATCAGATAATAAGCTATGACATCATCTCAGAAGCAGTACTGCCACAGATTGGTGACAACATTGAAAAATACCAGACATGAGCAAAAAGAAAATGAGCCTTCTATGACTTAGACCTAAATCATCTATTTTGCAGACCATCCTTTGGGTCACCTGTAGCTGAATCATTTGAATTCCAAATCCCAAAAGACCCTGTGGAAAACTGAGGTTTGCCCAGATATGCACTATTTTAAGGCTAAGGCCATAAGGCAGAAACAAGCAAGGTCTGACCACTTGGTTTGCTTTCAGGCTAATTGAAGTAACTTTCCCACTACCTCCTCAACTGAGAACGGCAGCTTATCAAAACCAGTCCAATATGGAGCTTAACATTGTGTTATTCAACTGACAGTGTAAAGTTCTTTTATTTCACCTAATCATAAATTTATTGGTTAGATGACAAATGAGAAATACTGCATTTTTATAATCACATTTACATATTCTGAGTACAAACAGCAGTTTTAAGAAAAAAAGTTTAAGAATGTACATAGAAGAGAGACTGAAATCCTTTTTCTTCCTGCCAGAGAACACAAAAGCGTCACATTGGCAGAACTAGAATAAGGCTAAGAGAATGTCAACTGCAAACTAATTCACGGAGGATTCAAGAAACAAAAAGTGTAGGTAAGATCTAGACAGTTTCTTTCCCTGGCATTTGCATACCACAGAATAGTAATAATAATAAAAAGACCTGTTTATCAGATGTAGATTTCAGTTATTATTTCATGATCCCAGCTGAGCTGTTTATCTCATCAGAACTGACATTAAACAGATATTCACATTCTTAGAGTACGATTCTACATATCCCTTACTCAAACTGCACAAATAAACTGGATTTTTACAAATTCATTTAAGTAAGTGTCAGATATTCCACTCACTAATTTTGGAAGTCAAAAACGCAGTAATTTTCCATAGGCATATGATATGTGCAAACCTTTAAAAGGATTGATCTGCCCAGGTAACATTAATTCTCATCAGAGCTAGCTGTTTCATTTTACACTACACTGAAAGGCTTTCCCCGGTTGTGCCAACCTTTTTTATCGAACAGCTATTCCACTAATACAGAGCAGTGTAGATTAAGTTTGTCTTGACTTTGCCTCCTCAATATGGGTAGGTAAAAAATTGCTTCTACTTGACAACATTCTTAATGTTACTGCAGCAGCAGGTGTCACCAAGCCATTTGCTATTTTCTCAGTTACTTCAAATCCCAAAATATTTTCTGTAATATTGTCTCATAGATGATTTATGATACGCACAATATGTAATTTCACATAACAAGATATTTCAGAAGGAGGTGTAATTGCAATTCTGTGAAAATCAATCAGATGATCAAAAGCACTGTTCATACTAGAAGTGCAACTGCTTCTCAACCACTGCAAAATGTGTTCTAGAGTATTTCCAGGAGTCTTACATCTCAGTCAAACATTGGACTGATACTAATATCTAAATATGTCCAGACATAAGCTTTAAGTATCTGAACAGACTTGATAGCCATTTAACATAAACCTCTCAGTCCTATGAAAAAGCATCCCCATGTTCATAAGAAAGAACACAAGACATAAATAAGAGAGGTCTTACAAAGAGCTTAGTTATATACATGTAATCAGTGTACAGAAAAGCAAAATGTCTTTTTATTCTCTCTTCATGCAGTTAGGAAAAAAGAATGATACATCGATTCAGCATTTCTTGAGTGAAGAACTGTTTCATTGTATATCTAGACTGAAATGGGATCTTATTTATAAAATCAAAGAATCAGTTGGAAAAGAACTCTAAGATCATCAAGTCCAACCATTGACCTGACACCACCACCATGGCCATTAAACAGTGTCCCAAAGTGCCACGACTACAGGTTTTTAAAACACCTTCAGTTCACCTTCCTAATATTCAATATGAATCTCCCCATTTCTATTTTGTTTTCCATTCCCCCTAGTCCTATAATTATCCGACACCCTAAAAAGTCCCTCTCCAGCTTTCTTGTAGGCCCCCTTGAGACACTGGAAGGCCACAATAAGGTCACCTCAGAGCCTTCTCCTCTCCAGACTGAATAGCCCCAACTCTCTCAGTCTGTCCTCATAGGAGAGGTGCTCCAGTCCTCTAATCATCCTTGTGGCCCTTCTCTGGACATGTTCCAGCATGCCCATATTTTTCTTGTAACAGGGGCTCCAGAACTGGACGCAGTACTCCAGGTGGGATCTCACCAGAGCGGAATCGAGGGGGGGAATCACCTCCCTCAACCTGCTGGCTATGCTTCTCTTGATGCAGCCCAGGATGTGATTGGTGTTCTGGGCTGCAAGAGCACACTGATGCCTCATGTTGAGCTTCTCATCCACCAGCACCCCCAAGTCCTTTTCTTCAGGGCTCTTCTCAAGCCAGCCACTGTCCAGCCTATGTTGGTTCTTGGGATTGCCCTGATCCAGATGCAGGACTTTGCATTTGGTCTTGTTCAACCTCATGAGGTTGTCATGGGTCCACCTCTCCAGCCTGTCAAGGTTGCTCTGGATGGCATCCCTTCCCTCCAGCATTTCTGCTGCACCACACAGCTTGGTGTTGTCAGCAAACTTGCTGAAACTCCTTCAGCTCTCCTTACATGCATCAACATACAACCTCATATATAAATCAATATACCATAGATGGTCGAATGTTTAAGCTTATGAAACACTGAAGTGAGGAAGGAGAAAAGGATGAAAACAGAGTATTGTTATAAAGAATTTGGTTTGGGACACAAAGTAAATTACAAAGGATCCTCCCTCCTGTTCATATGACCATCCATAAAGGTCTTGTGCTTCTCAGGATTATAAAAGTGTCAAAGATCTCAAGACTTCTAGGAATCCACAATCTCTTCTCTAACCCTAATCCTACAGATTCCATATTCTTTGAGATAGAAAATGGATAAATTGTTCCCCAAAGATATGAGCAGCAGGTGGAATTAGCAACACAATTTTCCCCCCTCACTTTTTGTAAACAAATATTGAAAATTTTGAAAAGGATGTATAAATCAATTCTGAATTATCTTTTGAAAATCTTCATCTTAACCTGTTCCTTGAAAGAATCAGCTTCTGACCTGTATGTTTCCTTTAGGGTAGAGGAAACTATGGTTAGGTATTGGAATAAACCAGTGTGGTATTATGTATGTGGTTCATAATTCTAATCATTGCTGTATTATGTATAGTTGATTTTCACAAAAAATATATAAGCTTTGGTTTTAAATTGGCATTTTTAGCATCTAAGTGAAACAACCAGACCTATAAGGACACTTCAGAAACCTCCTCTACGCTATCATCTGATGAGAAGACTCACAATTCCATTTGAAATACAGTATTTTGCCCCACAGAGAAATGAAAGTGAGTACATGCATGTGCATCTACATGTATATAGGTGTGAATTGGGACATATGTACAGATGTATACCGACATGGATGCTTTCAGAAGCCTCTATGTTGTCATAGTTTATTAAAACGAGTAATAAAATCAATTTACTTCATTGAAAGGGAGTATCAAAGTTTTGAAGCATGATGTAAAACAATTTTCTGATGCTGCCTCTATATTGATCATTAAATATATCTGAAAACTAAGTGTGTATACACACTTAACCTCAAATGTAAGTAAACCTTCCAACAAAACACAGAAAAATAAAAGCACTTCATATAATTTTGCATAGGTATATAAAATAAAGTAAAAATTTTTAAAAAATAGATGCAGAACTGAATAAGGTATAGAACATGTTATCTATTGTTTTCATGGTGCCTATTGTGCAAGAGGGTTGGATATTACCAAAAAAGTAATGTATTCATATGGAACATCAACTACTCGTATGTACAAATTGTCTTGTGAAATATTCTGTGAAATCATTAAATATATACTTTGGTCAAAATTGTGAATCAAAGTGTTTAAATTCTGACTTCAGGAGTTGTCTGCCACCAAAGACAGAATATTGGTCTTCAAGGACTTTTGATACAATCCAGAATAGTTCCTCTGTTCTTAGGCACAGCCCCCTCATATGGGCATTAACCATGAACTCTGAGGGATGGTAGGTACAGACAATTTAGAGAAATAAACCTCTCATAAACCACAGTTACAAAGAGATTGAGAAACAATGGCTATTATTTGTTCAGCTTGCTCGTACATTTTCTTACCCAGTTAAGCAAATCTCTTCTTCTTTGAGAACTGAATTAGTTATGAAAAATTACAAAAATTAGGAAGCTGCAGCAAGAGCCATTTAGAGCTGGCTGATGATACACCTCCACTAAAGCTACTAGCATCATGCTGCCAAATGGGCAGTGACAGTGTGAGACCCTGATCAATTGGATTTGAGACTTCATGTATATTCCACAAGTCAATTTTAAATATAATGTTGTCTTCAGCACTCTACCAGATGGTTTCATTATAACCTGATATATGACAGTCACTTACAGAATGGGCCAAATTCATAACAAATTGTAACAGCGTGTAACTTTTGCTGTTGTCAGCAGCAGGTACTCCTTCAAGTGCATTGAACAATTTCTTCTTAAATTATTTCCATATACTTTGTCAGCAGAACTTGAAAAAAGAAAGGCACAATTTTGATACTTTATTATTATTGTTGTTGTTTGCAATAATCTGTTGCTAAACATGACGATGTAAAGAAAAGTCCCGTATAAAACAATTTTCAAATTACCTCTTAACTGAAATTCTGGAAAATTATGGTTTTCTGTAGGACTAAACTGTTGTCTTTGTGTTCCAACAAGGTTGTCACCAGAAGAACTGAGACATTCTCTTTTGAAAATAGGCTCTATTCTGTAGATGACAAAAAAAAAAAAAAAAAACCCAAACAAACCACAAACAACCCAAACAAACCACAAAAAAACACCTAGAAATATTAATATAAGCACTAAGATCTGTGAAAATATTTATTGTTCTGAATATATATTAACTTACTAACTTATTGTTACCTTTATGCACTGGAATAGTATATACATTTTAAGAGTTTTGGAAGAGGATTTTAAGACTATGAACACCAAGTTGTGCTGCTTATGAAAATCAATGTGAAGTATTATTTATAGTACAGCAAGAAATACACCTTCCAAAGCAAACAAGCAAGCATATAAAAACATTGTCAAACACATAGCAGATAAAACATTTCTTTCACCTTAAGACTTTTTATTTAATTAATTTCCTATTCCTTGTACTTTCATTGAAATCCTCCCAAACACTTACCCAGAAGTTGCAAGGATTTATATATAAAATTGGGTTTTTCCTCTTTTAATACCTCAAATATTTGCTGCAGTTCCATGTTACCCTAGTTATAATTTTTATAGTATCTTCCTGAAATTACCCAGGTGCATCAATGACCATAATGCTCACCTTTGCAATAACTCGTATTTAGCCGGAATTAAGTTAGTTGGCAAATTGGTATCTTACTTTTAAAAATACATAGTAAGGTGTATTTTCCAAATAATTCTGCAAGTGCTGTAACAAAGAAAAATCTGATTTCATTGCTTTGTTTCTTATTGTTAAATGTGACCATCAGAAAAGAAAAAGCCTCTGAGAGATTTTTTTCTTATTTTGATTAATTAAATATAAACCAAAATCCCTGATATGGGGATGAGACTGGACTAATTGCAAGAGTATTTGCAGCTTGGGACTGGATCCATGTTCCAGGAGGCAACCTGCATGTGTTTTCAGACACAGAAAGTAGCTGATGAGATCAAATTTAATGAAAAATTGTATTAAAATAGTTCCTGACATGTCAAAATACAACTTAAAAACTTTAGGCTGTTATTTGACTGTCTAAAGGATATATTTCTTTTAAGTCTGAATTTCAATAGATGATCAGCACACATTCACATGCATGCACTGGCATATCTCATTTGGTTGTTTTTTTAATCCTTCATGTGCAGTAAACTCTGCTGTCTTTTCAGACAACTGATCACCTCTAATCTGTTGTGACATCTAATGGGAAAGCCAGTAGTAGATGAGGTCATATTCACAGTGTGGAAAAAGGACAAAAGCAATATTGGACTACAGTGGTGGAAAGAGAAAGAAGACTGACAACAGAGACAAATCAGAGGAGGAAATGCTTAATTGCAAAAACTACGTTGTTATTATTAGCAAGTGTCATGAGAAGACACGTTAATAAATTGCCATATAATACATTCCTTATCTATGTAACATGCTTATTTTATGTTGCCCTATGAGTCTCACCTTCTAAAAGGTCAGTGGCAAAATTCCAGTTTAACAAACTGAAGAAGGATATAGAAATATCCCGTGAGCTGTAAATTGCACTGCATCTTACATTCTGTTCCACAAAAAAATGTGCTCCATAATGATTTTTTCTCCCTCAGATTTTGACTTTAAAGAACATGAAACAGGTTTCTTTTTATTGCATATACAAGATTTCCCAGGCAAGTGGTGAAACTTCACTGGTAAAGGCAGTTGTATGAAACACTAAAAGATTTCTGCAGGGATGTAGCATCTGGAGTTAAAGATCTCAAGAGCTTGTTTGTTTTTCTCCTTTTGTGAGAGTCATAACTTCCACAAACATGCTTATCAGTCATTAGAAGATTAGGAATACAAATATGTATGTAACCTTACTCAAATATTTCCTGGATTATTTGCACAGTTCACCCAGATAAAATGTCCTTTTACAATAGTCTTAGAGGAAGATTGATTACACTCATGAACCACATCAGGATGAAAAGATTTAATCTAATTAATAATTTCCTTTAATCCTAAATGTACTTTCTCAGGCAGATTTTATCAAGAGCTATCTTTAACTAGTTAGAACAGATTTATTAATTTTACTCTAGTAAAAGGGGTGTTTTTTCAGCTTTGTATGTTCGAACCATAAACAAAACAGGACAGAGGAACTTTTTTCCTGTCTTACAAACACTGGTATGCCATTTAAAATATCTCAGTATACAGAGAGTCCCATTTACCTACCATAATTTAAAATCTAATATATGCAAAACTAATAGCAGCTGTATCTCAAGCTCAAATGGCATTGTTTTGTGACACCTCTACTTACACTACAAAGTCATATATAGACTTTGTATCATTATTTAAAAAAATGAATGAAATCTCACTTCCTAAAAGTTCTGAATGCAAATAGTCGTTCATATTTTTGGGTCATGATCCCTTGTAAAATAGCAGCATTTTTAAGTGTTCACATTGCTTACTGGGTTTCTTCAGAGGATCCACTCTCTAGTGTCCTGCTCCCATTCTAGTTTGAATTGCTGCTCTGGTCTCAACTTACTTTGTGTCCAATCTTATTCAAACTTAGAAACAGTCCCAGTAGCTATATTTGATTATAGGATGTATAAAACTAAAGTTGCTTACTCTGGGGATCTTTATAACTACATTTAAAATTTTGTGTGGAAATAACATAGATTTCTTTCTGATATTTCTTAAGAGAAATATATTTCCTATAGGAAAAAAGAGCGTTTTGCACCGAATGTATACATAAATAAATAAATAATATGAACGTCTTCATTAAGTTGAAATCCCTTTACGTTTAAGTGCTAGGGGCTCTTGCTTTAAAGATAGTCATCTTTTACTGTCACTTTTACTGTCTATATCATGCCTTTGCACAAAATACCATCAGGTAGACAAGCTGAGGAACCTGCAAAATGTATTAATGATATTTTTTGGCCTCAAGAATAGAGGACCTGACAGTCTCCTGGGCTTCAGTAGCAGTGTTTCCCACAGGTCAAGGAAGGTGATCCTTCCCCTCTACTCAGTGCTGGCATGACACACCTGGAGTGCTGGGTCCTGTGCTGGGCTCCCCAGCACAAGACAGGGGCATACTGAAGAAAGTCCAGGGAAGGGCCATGTCCTGAAGGGTCAAACCCCAAAACATGCCCTAACTCAAACAATGGGTTAAGCACCTGTGAATGTGCAAACCTGGCCGCTTCCTGGAGTCCAGATGGTCTGGATAAACATGTAGCACATGTAATTCGCTTTGTGACACAGCTGTGAACTGTGCGTGCCCCTGGCCATGTTTGGATATGCCCCATCAGGTATCGGGTTTCTCAGCTACCAAAGGGCATTAATTGTCTTGGAACAGTATTTAAACCAGACAAGAAGGTAGTCCTTTGCCTTGTTCTTATCACGAAAGAGACAAGAGCCAAACACTGCTGAAGTTGCAGCTGAAGAGCTTGTCTTAGCAGGTGACTGCACCTGGGCCTTGTTCTCACCTGACAGCAACAAGAGCCAAATGCTGGCAGAGCAGCAGCTGAAGAGCTTGTTCTAACAGGCAACAAACTACACCTGGTTTGTGGGTCTGGGCCTTGCACCTGGACCAAGGCAGAAAGGGGAAAAGCTCCAAGAGAACTGAATCCTAGAAGAGCCACAGAAAGGCTACCACTTGGCGACACAGCACACAAGAGAGAGAGGCCCCCCTTAGCCCTCTCCAAGCCAACGGCAAGCTCCACTCCGTGAACTAGGAATGAGAGGAGAGAGGCCCCTAGCCCTCTCTGAGCTGCTCAAATTATAGTCACAGCATCTGGGAAGATACTGGACAGAGGAGCAAGCCATGAGTACCTGGCTAATCTGCTACAGAATCCCATTTGTTGGAAACCACAGATCACAGAAACTTTATTTCCAATTTGAATCACTCTATTGGAAATTCTTAGATCTGTGCTTAAATCATTTAACTGTCCTCATATGTGGAATGTAATACCCACAACCAAGTAATTGAACCTCTAAATATATTGTGTAAATAAGTTACGGTGGTGTTCGAAGACACCACTGCCAGGAAATATTAAATATAAAATATATAAAAATACACATTTTATCACAGGTCACAAATATGATTAAGAGACTGGGGCATCTATTCTACAAGAAGAAGCTAAGAGGTGTGCCTCTCCACCCTGCAGCAGAGAAAGTTCAGGGGATCTGATCCATGCTTACAAATACCTGATGAAGGGATAAAGACAAGGTAGTCAGGCTCTTCTCAGTGGTACACAGTGATTGGACGGCAGGCAGTGGACACAAAATGAAATACAGGGAACATGACTTAAACATTAAGAAAGTACACTTCTTTTGTAGAGGTAGCAGAACAGTGGAACGAGTTGCCCAGGGAGGTTGTGGGGTCTCCATCTGCAGACATATTCAAAACCCAACTAGACACAAACCTGAGCAATCTGTTCTGGCTGACCCTGCTACAGCTGGGGTTTGGACCAGATCTCTAGAGGTACCCTTCAAATTCAGCTGTTCTGAGATTTTGCAATTACTGCAAAATAAGGGACCAAAAAAAAAATTTTTTTTTTTGTTTCATATTACAAAAGAAAACAGGAGCAGGCACAGAGAGGGTGACTTTTTAAAACTTCTGATGAGCTAATATATATGCTTGAAATCACTGCATTGTGATTTTGAAATTATATACCCTTGCAATAGTTTCTGCAGGATATTTTCATTTACTTTTAAAGTGAGGTTCTGTGGCAGAGGCATATGTTCAAGTCAGCTCTCATCAAAATACATTCCATTTCATTTTTGAAACCAGATGTTACACTCCTAGAGTTCACCATATTGAACACTTTCTGCTGAGATGCCCTGGTCAGTCTGAGAAACAAGAAAGAAACATCAGTATACTTCTATTCTATGCATCATTCACAGCTGCTAATCTATTAAAATATCTATGAATGTTTATATGAGGAGATTTTATTAGATGCTATGAATTTCCAGAATTTTTTTGTGTCCAATATTATACTGTTCTGTTCACAGTAAGAAAAAAATCAAGTTGAGTAAGAAAAGCAGATACACCATAATCTTTGCTAGTTTTATTCTTTAGAAATTCCTTAGGCATACTACATTTTTCACAAAGCAAATTGTGTTATTAATAACAGTAATCTTCTATTACTAGTTCAAGATATCCACTGTAATGCACTTGTTATTTCTGGCAGCAAGACTTTTGAGCAGGAACCCTATCCACTGAAAATGACTAGCCATGCTACACAAAAAAAATAATTGTCATTAGAAGTGTCCTTTGAAAACAAAGCCAAAAACCAACCAAACAAACAAAAAAACCAAACCAGAAACCAAACAAAAAACCCCCCACCCTCCCAAAAACAAACAAAAACCCCAAACCAAGAAAGAGCAAGACTGCCTTTCATTCCCAATAACTAAGTTAAATACAGCAATTAACTTGCTATCTGGCAGATCTGCAATGATCATCATCTTTTCCAAGTAGGTAGACTCATCATTGTATATTTTAAGCTTCAAGATTAATGTATTCCAAGAGCACACTGCAGAATAAAGGTACTTCATGGCTGTCTGATTTCAGGCATCCTCCCATCATCCTAAAGTGTAATCCCCTGGAGTGATTATGTGTGAATAATTTAGAAAAGTGCACAATGCCTGAGGTTTACAGGCATAATGTAATCCAATATTTGTTCAGTGGCATGTCCATAGCACTCCAGATAGACTGTAATGATCTTGCTGAGAGTGCAGTAGACAGTCCACATATATATGCAACAATTTTTAACCCGGGAACCTTGTCTTTTCTTAATAAAAACAAGGACTGCATTATAATGGCTATCAAACTTCTTTCCTGTAATGTATTGCAAAATAAATAAACCACCAAAACGTGGCATAATAAAAATTATAGAATGTAAATGAGAAACTGAAAAAAAGAAAAAAAAAAAAACCAAACAACAGAGATTAAATCTAATTTTCAATCTCTGTGTCATTTAGAAGCTTAAATTCCATTGCCTTCTAACAACAGGGTTCAAGTGCTCAAGTATGTTTTGAAAGTGATATGATCTCCTGTGCCACATAGGTGACGCATTATGTATTTATTATTCTTCAGTCTGAACTGAACCTTGCACAATGATGCCACAATATCTCAGTAGCATTAGAAAGGCCTAGATGCCCCTGTTTGTGCAACAACATCTCCTTCCATTTAAAATGTAGTATTTCCTTCAGAAATTATGCAGAATTTCACTTCTACAGATGCCTGAAACACTAGTTTAAATCTCAGTTATTTATGGATCTGTGAGAAATTAACATGACAGGGGGATGGAGCACTCAGAAAGAAAATTTATGCTTTTGAGGATACAATCTGGAATATTTATGAAGATTGATACTTTTCCAGTTCTATTTAAGATCCACATCAAAATTCCTTCATGTAAAATATTTTAGGTTTTGTTACAAGAAGTCTGTTGCAAAGACATCTCTTAAGAATAAAGTCCTATATCAAAAAGTTTTACAGATATTTGGTTGTTTTATCAATTTGGGTTATTTCCCTGTTTCTTCACTATGTTGGCTCCTTTTGCCATACTTTTTTGTCCTTTAGTTGAGCTGCAATGCCTACTTTTGTTCATAAACCTAAAGAAAATTCTTCAAGTACAATTTTTAAATTTGGAGCTTAAATCTAAGGAAGAGAAAAAAATCTTTAAATAAAAGTGTCTGTAGTCCTGTTATACGTGAAACATGAAAATTACCTCCCTAATAGTAAAAGAAGCAGGGTGTCTGATTCCATTACATGGAAGCAACTGTAATGAAAACAAGTGGAGTATGCAAGTGTAAGCCAGATCTCACATTCATGGCTTTCATATACTAAAGTAATTTCAGATCTGAATCTTAACTTTAAAAAAAAAAAGTATTAGCAATTTTAATCTAGATTGCCTATTATTGTTATTATTTCATTGTTCATTTACATTGGAAGATTCTAAATTTTAGAATGATATATCACCAAGAGTCATCTTCCAAATTCCAAAGTACAATGTAATTCAAGAAATAAAATCAGCTTATTCCATAAAATCTAGAGTTTTAATATCTGCTCTGAATTTTCCACCTGATCATCTAGCATCTGCCTGCAAAGTCATATAATTTTTCATGTAATTTAGTATTTCTGTTCAAAGTAGCACTTGAGTTTCTCCCATCATCATCTTTTGAGTTTTAACAGGTGTTGAATGTTTATTCATTTGTTGATTGATTTGTATAATTTTTTGGACAGAAGACAAGATATTAATAGCTTGGTATTATCTTTGCATAATTATTTATTATTGCATAATAATAAATAAATTTGTTATTGAAACTCTTAAATTTATTTGTTCAGTATTGCTTTACCCTTTCTACATTCATCTTAATAAAACTTTAGAAATTTTAATAAACACCAATGCATTTATAGATGGTCCCAAAGTACTATCTTTGCATGTGTTATGAGTCCAAAGGTGGGCCCATGATTTGTCAGGACATCAACATAGAGATGCAACCTACTGATGGGCTCGTGACAGATGTGAGGGAATCCCCCTCCCACACTGACAATAACCAGGCTAGCTCAATCTGGAAGCAAATGAAGATGTATTTACAGGAAAAACTACAATCTATAATGAAATGCAATGAATATGTACAAACATACACTACTCACAACATTTACAAATATGTACAATCAACAGAAAAACACAACAAAGCCCCCTGGCCCCCCTCAATGGGCTGTGCTTTTTCCCGAAGGGGCCTTCCCCAAGGGACCTCCCCCCCCACCCTTTTCCACAGATAAAGAAAAAGGGAAGAAAGCCAGGAAGCCAAGAGGCCTGATAGACTTAGCTTGTCAAGATCAGTATGCAGGTGCACGTTATCTTCAGCCAGAGAAGAAAAGCAGCAGGCAGAGTGAGAGAAGACTACAAGGCTGCCCCTCTGTCCCGTATCTTGTTTTGCATACTGGCTCTTAAGTATTTCTATCTCTCCAATGAAAGTGTTTAGAATAATCATTATTTGCTTTCTCACACCCAATAGTGATTTATTTACATTCTTTCACTTTCTCTGCTCAAATTTTGTGACATGAAAAAATTAAAGACAGTCTTAAAAGCATTACAACATGTTCACAATGAGCTATTTGACTGTACTGGCTTATTCTTACCTAGAAAGTACATATTTATCACAGTAAAATACACTACACCAAAACAATTGTTTATATCAGAACAACACCAACCAAAAGACATATCTAGTTTTCCTTTTTTGTAGTGTGTAAGACCTTCTGAAGTTCCTTTTAACTCAGGACCTGTAGAAAGGATACATACTATTTTTGATATTTTTTAAGATTACCTCTTATCTAAATAGAATCTAAATGGAACAAAGATAACATTTGACTTAAAATACTTCATGTTAGCTTGCCTGTAGTGACTTGCATCATAGTCTGCAATGGGGCACATTGTCTACTGTTCTACTTGGGTTATCTGAATTAGGAAAGGTTTATTTCTTATGATTCTACAGAAGTAATTTATCAAGCCACTTTAACTATCACTTCGTTTTCTGGATTTTCACCCAGTGGAAAAGGAAGGGAAAACTATTAGGGTTATAGGAATACATCCTCGTAATTCAAGTACTTATTTCAAAATAATGTGCATTTTATTTGTTTGGGTTTTTTTTCATTTTACTTAGCTGGGGTTTTATTTTACCATTTTAGTATTTTATACTTATTCAATCTCTGTAAAAACCACAAATGACTAAGAGAAAATGAGGTTCATTCTGGAAAACAAAAGTTTATACTCTTTCTCTCTGACTTTCAAATATATTATTTGTAAAGTTTATTTTAAATTATTTTTTTCCTTTTTTGCTTTATCTGTCTAAGCAAACAGATGATAACATATTCCATTTTCTCATTCACATCAGTTTAGATTTTTCTTTTGTTCCTGGAGTGGCCTTAAGCCATCCTCTGTTGAAATAGATAATTTTGAACTGTCATCAGCTCATTTCACTTCTCTTTTGTTCAAAGAATTTAATCAATACATGCAATTCTTTGTGCAACAATGACACTTGCAGTTAAAAAGGGAATCTCATATTGGATTATCTATTTTTGCTTTAGTCTGAATGGGAAGAAATATTTCTAGCCAACAATATTTGCTGCTGAACACTTTATTAGCTGCAAGTACTATCACTCTGCTTAACAGAACCACCAAGTTCCATCCAACACATGCCTGACCCTAGACCATTACAAAGAGAGAGTAACATCCTATTCTTCTACCTTGGAGCAACTTTCCAAGGCTATCATTGGTCCCTAATAACTGCCAACAGCCCAGAGAGGGAGATCCACATGTCAGGGGGCTTTTATCCATGTCTCTTCTTGTGGTGAAGGCACCATATGCCCAGAATTATGCGCCCAAATACTAGCAAACTTGTCCCAACATGTTTTGGTAAGTCCCCCCTTCCCACCCTCCTTTTAGGAGAGGGGGACAAAGGCCCAGGTGCCAACCTGTCTCCTAAGGGGTAAACAACTCCATGCACCCATCGCATGGCATGCTCGTGCTCTTTCCATCTAAGGGCATAATTCTAGCTTCACCCTTTCCATAGGCTAAAGCAGATTGTTGACAAGTGTGCCCATTGGCCAGATCCAGACTCAAGAAATCTATAAGTATTCCTCTCTCGTTTACCAGCTTGCTCTCTCCTTCTCTCCTTTTGCTTTCTCTCGCTTTGCTTGAGCTACATAAGCTCGGAGCACCGAAGTCTCCCGCATGTAAGCATACTGGAGGCCTCTGCAATACGGAAAGAAGCCAGCTCCCTGAGCTGCTCGAGGAACCAGCATTGGACATCCCTTCGCTGAAGCCATGAAGCCAGCGTCATAAGCCCGGTCATGTCTTCGAGAGGACTGGAGCCCGGAAGGTAAGCTTTAGCCCAGAGGGCGAGGGACTAGCCCAAGCCTGGCAGTCCAGCCATAAGCTGCTAACCAAGCAGCAACGCATCTTGCGTGACCCCCGCCGTTTGCAGGAGATAAGAGGAGCCGCCCACTGTCGCCACTCCACAGCCCTGAGTCATCAGGGTAAAGTAACCTGGGATTTCCTGAGAGAAAGAGAGAGAGAAAGATATCCTCTCCATTGAGTTCAAGCCAAGGACTGCATTGTCACCTTAATGGGAAGTAGTCGCTGAGATCAGCATAGTCAGCTAACTTTGATCCAAGGGGAAGTGCCGCTCCACCGTGCCCCTTCCCCGAAGCCTGTCTCCGGCATTCGAGGCAGCCGACCCCGTCCACCGGGAGCCATCACCCCAACACCATGAGGGCCGATCCATCAGGACCCGGCTCCGCCGCGCAGGACCACTCCCCCAGACTGGCCCTGCTGTGCCGACTTCCTTCAAGGAGCCGCACCGATCCTGCCAGCCCCCAGTCACACAGTTGTGCCGTGGGACCACCTTGCCAAGGGAAGCCAACGATCGGCAGAAAGTCACCCCTCCCGTGTCTGTGGGAGGAGAAAGAAAGCCTTGCCCCTGTCGTGGAGGTGGGAGGAGAAAGAAAGTCACTGCCCAGATGGACCAGCCCCAGGTCAACAGACATCAAGCAGCCAGCATAACCCAGCAACTTGCCTCGCTTCAAAGAAAGATACAGTGCATCTTTTCATGTGTGCAACACTCAGTAACATCTAGTTCAAAGCGCCCGCGCCTAGCTGACTGATATTCCAGATTGACTTGCCTCGTGAATAACATTGCAAATGTCTCTGTAGATAGTTACAGCTGCCAAGTGTCTTGTTGAGTCTCCATCTACTGGACAAGCCTTGGAACTGCACTCTTCGTTGCCTTAATTAGAAATAGATTCTGTAAAATATTCTAATTGGGTCAGATTGTATATACTAAATCAGTTACGGAATATATTTTTACAACCGTGCATTAGAATCAATATATATATAAAGGTGATTAATAAGTTATTAATATTTTTAATAATTAATAAACAATGTTTTCATAATTCGTATTTCATAATTCATAAATTCAAAACCGTCCACCATCCTAATCTCAGCAGTTCTATAGCAACGAGGATGGTAAATGATGCTAAATTATAGTCCTGGACCATAAATAGAGCTGCAAGTCAAAGTGGAAAATTTCCCTGGCTTTCACACACTGGCTCAAAGACTGGTTTGGGATTTTGTTGTCCCTAAGAGTGAAGAAAAATGACAGAGCTCCACAGATTCACCCTGGTCCGTCATTTCTCAGTGGTGCTGAATTCAAAGTTCAGATCCAGATCTAGCATTCTTGCTATAGAGATTTGGGAGTTGCAAATTAGTGCCAATGTGCATTAGCTGGATTATTAGGAGCTCTTTTAGCATCCTACTGCCTTCAAAAGAATGTTGTGGGCCCCCAAATCAGACCCACTAAGAAGTCACTGCTCCATGAAGAAAAAATGTCTTAAAAATACTTTCAAGCCTTTTGACAAAGTTCCACCAGGTGCAGTTGTAAGTAGACTGGATAGAATATACAAGTCAGAAGCCATGTATTCGGGTCCTTTCAGTTACAGTTCCTTAGAAGTGTTCAGCAATAATCACTCTTTTTTCAAAGATATGGGTAATACTAGCTTGCCAGTTTTGAGCATGGATTTATGAAAACATGGATTGATCCTTGCCTTGAGGCATGTTTGCCCAAGAAAGCTTATTCAAAGATCATGTGGCAACACTTCAATTATTCTCTGATAAAAAGTAAATTAGAGTTCAGAAAGCTAATTACTCCATTGTTTGGGCTGTTTTTCAAAGAATCTGTTATGTGTTAAATACGAAAACTTGGATCAAAGCCATTTTACATCTTCTGGGCCTTGAATTACAAAACAATCTAGCTTCCCTCAAAGGTCAACTCTGACTTTCCAACAATGCAAAGAAATGCAGTAGACTTTAGAAAGATATAAATTACAAAAAAAAAAAAAAAAAAACCAAAAAAACAAAAAATCCT